>VNJV01011695.1:0-55070 GCA_008042635.1 Drosophila nikananu
TGCTTTCCAGCGTATTTGTTTTATCAATGATTCATGCACAGAGCATATATATGCCGCCTATAAAGATGTGTAACACACATACTTTCGTGTCATCGCTTTCACACTCCCGCATTCCAATGCAGAGAGGCCGCCGCCCGCCCAGCGGCGGTGGGAGAAAAAGAAAGAGATGGCGAGGGCGCGCGATGTGCCAGCGCATTGGCAATTTATTCCGTTTTGTTGGCACTTTGCAACTTCTGGGCCTATTTCCATACCGTTTCCAATTCCAAACCAACACCCACACCCACACCCACTCACGCACACACACACTCACCAGCCAACTGATCCTCTGTGTAAGCTGCCTGCAACGAAAAAGAAAAACAACAAAGGAAAAACATGAGTGTCCGTTTCCAGGTGGCGGAAAGGCGCCACTCTCGTAGGCCTCAATAAACAATAAATAAACAGTAACCGGAGGCTGACCCACTCACCATATCGATTGGTTTTAGCTGGCTGGGGGGAAAGAACAACACAAAAACACGGGTTTAATTCGACGAAGCAAACGCAAGCAAATTTTTATGCGACAAATCGAGCAGTGTGACAGTATAGACCAAATACTTTTTTACTGAAAAAAGGCAGAGGTTTCTCACCTCCACGGTCACACTGCTTTGGGAACGAGAGCCCACAACCAGTGTTGCCAATTTAGCTATTTACCAGTAGATCTGGCGTTTTTCTATTTATTAATTTTGTATTATTTATTAAATATATAAAAAATAACTGATATTGTACGCAATACCCTTACCAAAGCTTCATGTAAGGAGTTGTTTTTCAGATACGAGCGCAATACTATGGTATTAAAGTTATTTTCCAATCAAAAATAGTTTTATTAATGTGTTCTAATTTATTTGCATACTTAAAAAATATTTTGCACAGATGTAAAATCGTGAAATTCGTTAAAAAAATGTTTCAAAACACCTCACGGTATCAGCTTATATATATATATATATATAACTATACTTCACTGTTTTGTCGTAAATTATACTTTATATTAAAAACAAAATTCCGTAAGAATTAAAAATAAATTTTAAATGCAATTTCCACCTATCATTCGAGTTTTCTGGGCATTTGAACTTTTATGTTCTGATTGTAACCTTAACTCCATCTGGTCACACTTGCAAAAAAGGCGGGCACACGTGCGCAGTTTCTGTTTGTTTTTGAGTTTTCTTGTCTGAAATTGACTTTTAATTAAGCCTAGAAGACACAACAATGAGCAGCCAGAAGCTGGAATACGACTCCAGCCTGGGCGGCCCAGTGACGCTGCCCTCGCACGTGACCACGTACCACTATGCGGCCGGGGCGCTGCAGGAAATCCGGAGCCTGGTCGCGGACGCCGAGCAGACGACGCAGCGCAGCAGCAAGCTTATTTTCCAGACGCTGCCAAAGCACATGCGCCGCCGGGCGATGTCGCATCACCCGAAGCGGCTGCCGCGTAAGTACCGACAGGCGCACAAGTCCCAGATGGGCAAGGGCGGCAATCAGCCGGTGAACAGCAAGCGTCCCTCGCGGAAGTATCGCCGCCGGCCCAAGAACCTGCTGCGCGAGTATACCCGCCGGCAGCGGCGACATGTCTGGCTGGAGACGCACATCTGGCACGCGAAACGCTTTCACATGATCGATCGTTGGGGCCACCGGTTGCCCTTTGCCAGCTGCGACAAAAGCTACCGTGCCTGCTATCGCGCCAGTGCCCAGCACTGTCTGCTGCAGGACATCTCCTTCTACGGTTGTGTGGAGCTGCGTGGCAGCTTAGAAGCACTGCGTCAAGGATTCGCCAGGCTAACTAGTCCCGAATGCGGCCTAGGCATTGCGGCCAAGACGTATGTTAGCGGACGACGAGAGGGAAGCGTGGAGCTGTTCGCGGACGGCCAGTATCCGCACGGAGCTCTTCAGCGGGCTAGCTTTCTGTGGCGTCCACCAAAGGGGGAGGAGGAGGCGGAGCACCAAGAACGCACCCTCTGGCTGTGGCTGCATCCCAGTGCTGCCCAAGCTACCATTGAACAATTACTGCAAGTCTTTCAGCTAAAGTCTAAGAAGCAACAGAAGCTGCCATTGACAGAGGAGGCGGACGAGAAAATGAATGAGCCCAGCGAAGAGAAGAAGAATCTCAATGGAAAGAAGCCCGCAGGGAAGCCCCTGCGCTTCTGGACCCACACCAAGGCCTTCGAGCTGCAGCCCAGCTACTCCAATCCGGATGAAACTCTTCATTTGGTGCTGCTGCAGGGTGCCTTCAATCGATTTCGCTTGACGGGACCCCGTGCGCAACGCGTTTTGACCGCCAGCCTCCGTCCAAAACAGACTGAACCCCAGGACGAAGCCGCCAAGTACTGCCAGGCGGCCTTACAGCTAAGTTCGCCCAGCGAGCTGCTGTCTAACCTTGTGATGGGCTACCAAGTTGTCGATCCACGCCTCCAGCGACCAAAGAAGCGTACGAAAGCCGAGGGGACTGGAGCACAGCCAAGCTGCTGCACTGCCGGCGAGCTGTTAATGCGTCAGCCAAAGAGTTTGCCCGACAGTCCCCTGTGGGATGAGGAGGCGCGAAAGAGGCTGGCCACAAGAATCATGCCAACGCAGGCGTACGAACAGCTGCGTCAGCAACATGCCGTGGTGCCAGGAGCACCTTGTGCCTTTGAGCAGGAAATGCAGGCGCTGCCCGTGTTACTGATCCAGCGACCCGGCTCTCAGGACCCCAGATACAAGAGGCTGTCCTATGGCTGCGGCTGGGATGTGATTGTACCGGCTGGCTATGGCATGATCGTGTGGCTAACGCTAACCATGTGGGGCGCCAGGCCCGGTGGCTTGAGGGAGTTGGATTCGGTGGCCAGGGAGGCCGGGGCTGAGATGCATTTGCCCGACACGGGGGCAGGAGCCCAAGAGTCTGCTGCCTCGGCCGATGAGCTGCGTGGCCGCTACTTCCGGTTGCCGCCCAACAAGCGCACAAACTACCGGAAACTGGCGGTGGTCAGTCCGTTCTGTGCTCCCTGGCAACAGCTGGTGCGAGATTGGCGTTCATCAACCGCTCCTGCTGCGGCCTTCTACGTTCTGCGGCATCGCCAGCAGTTGGAGGCTTACGCTGAGTGCCTGAGGCGACGCCAGCCTCTGCCCGAACCCCTGCCCGAGGAGGCCATCATCCAGATTCAACTGCGACTCGTGGCCCGTGGCCATGTGAAGGACAATGCCCTGATTTGCCTGCCCACGGCGGCGGATCACAAGCATCGCTGGCGCCAGTTCAAGCGCGATGAGGCGGCACCCGTGCACATGGAGCCGGCGCTGCCGGATCTCAATGAGCGGGAGCGAAAGGAGCTGCGCCAGAGCCATAAGCTTAAGTTGAAGCGTTTGCGGGCGCAAAGGGTGCGCGAGAAGCGGCGCCTCCAGGAGACAGCCACCAGGCGAGTGCACATTCGTGCCGCCAACACAGCCCCTCTTGTGCGCTCCCAATTCGAGGCAATGTGCCGCCTGTGGCTGCCCACCGATCCCTCGGAGATGCGCGACAGCGTGCGCCGTCAATGCAGTCGCGAAGTCTTTGGCTATGTGCGTTCCGCTGGATTTAGCTTCACGGAGGCCTCGGTTTGTGCCGTGGGCTATGTGACGGCCGTCGGGCTGCAGCAGCTCCTCGGCGAACTGCCGCCTGGCAAGGGAGGCAAGCCGACGCCACTGATGTGCCTGTTGCGTGACCCGGACAGCCGCGACTACAGGTGGGCCAGCTTGCAGCTGAATCTGCACGTGACCAGTCCGGCCTTTTAAAAGGGGTAACGTACTTTTTCGTTTTTATTATTTCGTGGGGAAAATTATTTCTCATGAGCTCTTAAAACTAAATTATTAGTAGTATTTTTTTAACCTTGCAGTTTATAATTTTAGTCAGAAGCACACAACTCAGTAAAGGAGTCATTTCCGACCCTATAAAGCATATATATTCTTTATCAGCATCAACAGCCGAGTCGATCTAGACGTTTCTGGTGGAATTTCAAAACTTTAACTTTTTTTTCGACATTTTTAAGGGGTTCGATTGTTAAAATTGAAGAAAAAAATTTCAAAAAAATGAATTTTAAAATAAATTGAAATCAGTACACAGTTTTATAATCCTTATGAAAACTAACGCAGAACAGTTTTCTGAATTGAAATTAATGTATTTTTAGCTTAGTTATTATATTTTTAAGTTTTAATTTTCCAAGAAATTATCTTATAAAACTATTGATAAATATTTAAATTTTAATTATATTATATTAAACTGCAGGGGTATACAAACATCGGCGTGCCGAAGTTTGCTTTCTTTCATGTTTTATTCAAAAATCTAAATTGTGTTGAAGCTTAAATAAATTAAGTTTAACTAAAGCTTAAAATATTGAATGGGATATAAAAAAATATATTATCAATACTGAGTTTTTAAACTAAAACTGGGCTTTCATAATAAAGTCACATTTTTTTAAATGTCTTTTGTTACATTTTTTGTTGTGTGACGAAGAAAAATATAAGAATTTATATGAAAACAACTGAAACGATTTAATTCTTACAGCTTAAACTGTATAGTTTGATGGTTCTTTCAAGAAAAAATTATAAGGGAGAAATTAAGGAGCTTTCGTTTTTTTCTAGATCTTCTTATCTGATCTTCTTCAGTTTTCCGACTCAATTTCCTCCTTCAGGGTTATAAAAACTAAACTAAATTAGACTCTGATCAAGGCAAAGCTTACATCTGCCTGAAGAAAGTGTTTCCCATTTTTTTCCGCCCATTTGAAAGGAAAAGTCGCAATTATTTTGTTGTACATATTTAATACTAATTTTTATTCAATTTAAAATTACTTGTATGCCTTTCTTGTCTTCGTTTACCATAAACTTGTTACTTTCTTTCATTTTCTTTTTGGTTTCTCATTTTGTATTCGTTATGAAATGGAACTCAACTGAGCGAGTGTGTGGGTGTGATGTGTGTGTGTGTGTGTGTGTGTATGAACTTTTATAACAAAAAGGAAACGTTGAAATGTTGTTAATAGTTGGGTTTTTTTTTGTTCGTATCTAAAATACGACGAATGTTTTTAAAAAATTGCTTACAATTTTTGGATAATTTTTGTTGAGTTGTTTTCTTGGTTTGATGAGCCATCGTTATCCTTAATTTGTAATTAATAATTTGTAATTTTTGTTCGTGGTTGTAATTCGTGGTTGTATAATATTCCTTCCTTTTGTCGTCGTAATTGTTGAAGGTTTTTTCTGTTATCTTTTTGTTTCTTTGATGCGGTTAATGCGGAAAATGTGTATTTTTGAGATGCATGTAAATTTTTCTTTTCTTCTGTATATATATATATATGCATATATATTTGATCAGTTATTGAAATTGTCTATATACTTACGGAGTATATATATATATAAGTAAGCCTATATATATATTTGTGTATATATATAGCTTGTGTGTGTGTTTTTTGTGGGGGGTTTAGCTGTTGTTTTTCTTTTTTGCTTTAATCATTGTGCGTTAAGTTTCTGTCTGTTTTTGGGGATTTAGCTTGAACACTACTTATATCATGATCCTTTTGCTTCACATAATTCCATTATGTAAACTCCCCTGGGCCTTCACTTATAATTATACAACTTAGTTGAAACATTTAATAAATATTTCGCTCCAATCCTGGCTCACGTTTGTTGTTGTACGGCATAAAATATGATTCGATCTTATGTTTAAACTAAATGTTAGGGACAAAAACAATGCGTCTCATATAATCGTATATTTATATATTAATAATTGTAATTTTATATTAATATATAACTATATATTATACACACTAGACCGTCTGGTGTGGCTTACATATGCTTTCAAGTACAATTTCTAGGGGTTTCTACAAGTTTCAAACTGAATTTGATTCGCAAACTTTTTTGAATATTATGGTAAATATCGATCGGTATCAGAATCCGTGATTCGTGATTCGTGAATGTCTGTTTGTGTGTTTATGGTGTGTGTTGTGTGTGTTGTGTGTGCTGAACTCTACATTACTTATGGCTTTAATTCTGCTTGTTTTTTTGGCTTTGCTACCACAATTACATTTGATTGGATTACGATTACGACGAGTATTGAATACGTATTCTGCGACACTGAACTCTGAACTGCTGCTGCGCTCTCGCCTACAGTTAATGCTTTATATATATATATATATGTATATAGATTATAAATCGCCGATCTCTGTGGGCAAGTGGGCAGTGTGTAGTTAGTGTTCTTCTCTCTGCCAACAAATTTTTCAATTTCAACGAAATTCCCTCCGCTTTCATTGGTCTTTTCCCGCCTCATTTCGGTCTTCTGGAGAGGAATGCAAGTTTGAAGGTTTTTGGTTTTTGGGGGGAGAAGATAATGCTTATAATGTGGGGGGCTAAAGACGGCTCCATCTCCTTGTATAAAACGCTTGAAATACTTTGAATTTGGTGGGTTAGTATACATATATTTATAGATATACGTGGCAATATATATCTTTCCTTTCAAAATGCTTTTACTTCGTCTCAAACTCACTCGTCCACTCACTTCGTTCTTTTCTTGTTTTGTTTTTAAACATTGTAAATTGTAAACAATTTGATGCTTGTCAATGGTTTCAAAATCCTGCCTTCGGGGCTGCTTAATCCGTGCTCGGTCTTTGCCTCGTTTCGTTCATAAATGCGGGGATTCACTGGGAAAAAGTTGATCGTTTTGGTTTCGTTCAAGTATTTGGTTTTTTAAAGTTCAATGTTGTTTTTAGCAGAGATTCTTCTCCTATAACATACATACATATTTCAATTTATTATTATTATTATTATTATTATTTGTTTACCGTTTAATTATATGTTGTTTTGCTCTTTAACATCACTACTAATAATCAAAAAATGGACATTTATAAACTTTTATATAATGTATATATTAAAAATGTTTTTTTTTTTTCGTTTTTCCTTTGGTTTTTTAAATTTGTTTTTGTGTGTTTTTGGCCCTTTGAATGCGCCCCAAATTTTGTTTGTTTTTTCTTCTTTTTTTGTTTATGTTTTTCCTGTTTTAGTTTTGTTTTGTTTTTTTTTTTTTGTTTTCTTTGGGAATTTGTTTTTACAATTGGCCATGAAGTTGTCTTAGCGCCATTGTGTTTTCTAAATTCTTACAAAAGTCTGGTGAATTAATTGCGTCTGAGAACGTATAAGAAAAGTAACAAATAAAAATAGGTGGAAAAATGTGAAATAAATCATAGAATTCATCACAGTTTGTTGTTGTTGTTCGGCTGTTACTGTTTTGTTGTTGAAAATTGTGGAAAAGTCAAGTTGAAAATTTGATTCCGAATGCAGGAGTGTGAATATGTTGCAACCGTTATCGTTTCCTGTATCGTTTTGTTTCCATTTCCGTTTCCGTTTCCAGTGGCTGCATTCTTCATGGCATTGCTTTAGGTGTGTGCATGTGCGTCTCTGTGTGTGTGTTTTTCCCTCAAAATGCGTGTGTATGTGTGTGTGAGTGTATTGTACCCCAAAAATCGCAATCGCGAATCAACGCGAAAAGTAAACAACCATTTTGTTATCGAATAATTTCCATCTTATTCGCAATGTGAATTTTTAATCGATTTTTTTAAGTTTTTGTTATCGTTTGGGGGTTTTAATGGGTTAAAACAAATTTATAAAATGTATATATTAACCTTCGCTTCGTTAGTAACAATGGATATTGCGGCGGTGTTAGAGACGAAACTAAAACTATAGTGTAAACTAAACAATAAGGTTTATAATAGTTTAAACATAGGTATTTAATTTAATAATATTAAATATTTAACTCAGATGCAATAATGGGTGCGTGCGGGCGAAACTGTAAACGCTATGACTTAGTTCTTAAGTTCTTTTTCTTCACAGTTTTAACAAAGTAAACAAATAAAATTAGGGAAGCAAATGGGGAGGCGCGCGCTATCGTTATCGGTCATCGATCATCAAATTTGTTTCTTGTTTAATCGTGCGGCTTGCCGTTCGATTTCGTTTCGTTCGTGAACTTAGTAAGTAAAAAACGAAAACGAAGAACACAAAATCATAATATATTCATATCTGCATTAATGTATATATTATATGTAGTATGCATATGTTTTCCTTTTTAATACGTAATTAGAACCTAACTCTTCTCCTCCTTCACTTGATTTCTGGTTTTTTTGCGTTTGTTTTTGTTTTGTTTTTGGGTTCGCTACATTTTGGTTTTGGTGCATTTTCATTATAACTTCCCACATCCGCATCCCGCAGAGCCTCCTCCAGGCTGTAGACGCTGCCATGTGTGCCACCTTACTCCAGGCGTGCCTTGTAGGTGGTCTTCCAGATCTCGGCAAGTGTCACGGCGCTGTGGAATCGATGGAAGATGCACAGGGGCAGTGTGATGCGCTGGATGATCGACCATGGCACAAAACCGTAGAACTCCAGCTGAACCTGTGGATGTATTTGTGTGGGTTTAGGGTTAATGACAAAGCTTGAAAGTTGGGTATTCCTCAGCTAAAACATTTAATAAATCATGCTGGGCTATATATAGTAAATATATATACATGGTTTTATACAAAAAAAAATTAACAAGAAAGTCATATTTAAATATTAAATTACGAAAAGGTTTAATGGTATTATTTAAAAATGAGAGAATCTAAGATTTCCTTATTTCGATATGTAAAAATCGATTTTAAATCTAAAGATATCGAAGTTTTTTTCAGCTCTAACTAATTGGAAGGGAAAGTGTTTCATAATAAATTCCTTTAAAAGTTTATAAAAATATTTATTAAACCCTGAATCCTGTTTCAGAAGTGATTAATTCAGGACAATCGATTGTTAATCCATAAATATCGATTGATTTTTCATTTTCTATAAAAAGAGTTTTATAAGAAATTCCTCTCCTTCTGAAAGTTGATACATTTTGCGGGATATTTGTTCGATAAAATCGATTATTTTATAATAAATGTGATATTTTTCGATATTTAAAGTATAGATACGATAATTATATATTCTATCGAACTTTTTCTCTTTTAAATTATTATTATTTTAAAGCTTCTTCGGCTTAACAACTTTTACACATCTTCTAAATATTTTATTTTTATAATTATCATTTCAAAGCTGCTTCCTTTTAGTATTTATTTATTAATCCTAAGCATGCATATATTAGTACAGATATCGATTAGATATAACAATTCGAACAACGAGTAGAGAACGAGATCGTTAATCATCTTACTTAACTCAGTCTCGCTTACGTACATATCTACTTACAGGATTGGCGAATACTTTTTGAGCTTCGAAGGTGTAGATGGCGAACATGGCAACGTTGCAGATGAGTAGGAAGGTGACAATCTGGCGGCCGGGCTTGCTGCGATCATGCTCCGGCAGGTGGACGCGACGCCGGGACACGTCCGCGATGAACAGCAGCTGGAGGATCACCTGGAAGACGGCCACGCCCCCGGTGGTCGTCACCAGCAGGCTGGGCTCACTCTCCAGGACCTTCAAGCTACCGGCAATGATGCTGAACACCGAGTAGGTGAACAGGCCAAAGGCCGAGATGCGCAGCAAGATGTCGTTCAGGTTTGACTGCTCCTCGCACCGGAATTTCAGGTTCTTTACCCTGTTTTTATTATTAAAATAAATATGAATAATTAATATATATAGTTGATAGTGAAGATAGCGGATATAAATGGACTGCACAGCAAAAATATAAAGCCAAAAATTCCTATTTAAGTTTGAATTTCCTTTAAAAAAGGAAAGAGATAAAGAAAATAATGCGATAATTTAACTTTGCGATATTTGTGAATGATAAATACATTTTCTGAATAATATACCAAGTCAATGTAAGTTAAAAGTTTTAAAAAATATAACCTCAAAAAGAAAATTAAGAAAATTAAAATTTTTAAATGTTAAATTCGATATTTTTCGATATTTCAAATTTTGATTGACATACTTTCTGGTTGACACACTGAACCAATTAAATAAATTATCGAAAACTGAAAATAAGGTCTGATTAAAAAATAAAATAAAATCAAATAAAAATAAAGCGATATTTTTCGTCATTAAAATTTCGATAAACATACTTTCTATTTAATTTACAGAACCAAATGCCGAAAACTGAAAATAAAGCGTAATAAAGAAAAATAAACAAACTTGTTCCTAATATTTTCCCTATAGCATTCATATTTTAAGGTTAAATGTGATATTTTTCAATATTTCAAATGTCGATATATCACATTTAACGATATTTTCGATATATTCGATATATTTTTCAGACTTTTCCTTTTCGATACACATTCCTAATATCTTTATATTTTCCCTGCGCAGCCATTGTTCGAATGGGTGAGCGCATTCCGACCTTATAAAGCCCACTATTATGGCGAGAATGGCAAAGGCCATCAGGATGCAGTGGCTGGCATCGGCCAGGTAAATGGCCAACAGCGAGAACTGCTGATGGCGCACCAAGACGAAGAAGAGTATCAGGCAGATGAGGGCCCCGACCAGCAGCAGCAGCCCGAAGAACAGGCCCTTCGACGAGCCAACGCAGTCGACGCGTCCGGATCGCGCCTGCTGTGCCATGGCCACCGCTCGGCGCGACAGCATCACCTCCAGCCGATGCTCCAGATCCTCATCGTTCATCCTGCCCGGATAGCGGCCAATGTGCTTCCACATCACATACAACACCACCGCCCCGATCAGCGAGTACTCGATGATGAATGGATACAGATACGGCGCCGAATCGTAAACGATTGTGCCCATAATGTCGATGCGTCCGCAGGCGGTGGAGTTGAGTGTGCCGATGTTGGAGGACAAAGCCGCCGGATATATATTGTCCAGGCTCTCCAAATTCTCAAAGCTAACCAGACCGGTGGACTCCTCATGCCCCAGATCCGTATACGTTTGGAAGCTATTCTCCATGGGTCCCTGGCCAAAGAGATTATTCATAATGCCGGCGGCACCGCCCTCGGTGGTGCTGCTGATCGCCGCCGGGCTCAGTGTGCTGGCCAGGAATGAGTCCACAAATGAGTTTGAGTTGGAGTTGCTGCTGCTGCCGGGCGTGGCTGCTGCGGAACCGAACCCATCGACTGGCGCCAGGCTCGGCGGTGCGGCGCTGGAAAGGATTCGCTGCAGGCCGCCGCCAAACGGCAATGATTCGCTGCCAAAGATGCCGCCGCCGCCGCCGCTGCTGCTGCTGCTCTCCAGGGTATTGGCTGTGGTACTGGCGGTGATGATGGAACTGGCTGTGCTTGTGGTGGAACTGATGATGGAACTGGTGGTGGTGGTGGTGAATGGACTGAAGGTGGTGCTCGGTGTGGTGATGGTGGTGCCCGGTGAGGCGGTGGTACTGCCGCCACTGCCCGCCGCCGTGCTGGCCGCAGTGCTGGTGATAAACTTCTTCAGCTTGCGGGCCATAGTAGTGCTGTGCCATTGATAGCCCGGCGTGGTGTACGGAGCCCGCGGCGTGCTGGTTGTGGTTGTGGTAGCCGCCGCCACATCGCCGCCCATGCCCAAGCTCTTGGAGATTCCGTCCACCGTGTTGCGCACCAGCTTGGACAGCACATTGTCGCTCTTGTACACATCCTTGGGCAGCAGATCCTCACCGTCCAGGACCTCGAACTCACTGTTCGGCCCCGCATGAGTGCGAAGCACGGTGCCGGCATGACGGAGCGCATGCTGTCGTATCGAGTGAGCTATGGATGAGGCACCCGGCTCCGGTGCGTTCTTCTGATGATAGATGGTAATCTCCAGCAGTGATTCCTTGACCAGGGTGCGGATCCAAACACAGATATTGGTGGCCACCACGTGCATCAGACCGAAGCGAGCGATCACCTTGAAGCGGTGGATGTTCAGCTGCAGGCGAAAAAAGAGAAAAGAGACGCAAAGAGAGAGAGAGAGAGAGAGAGAGAGGAGTGCGCGGGGCGCTTGAGTACGGAGGAGAGCTTTACGGTGGCCATGGACATGGTTGAGTACATTGATTACATAACATTTGTAGATTGGATTACGGGCAAAAAACTCAGTTCGAGGACAACAAGAACTGCTAGTCCAGTGTTCCTGCAGAGACAGGTACTTTTTTCTAGTTCTACATACTTTTAAGATATAGTAAAAGTTCTTCCTAGATTAATAATCTCATCCCACATAATCAGAAGATGTTTTAGAGAAACCAGTCTTTAAATCGTTACAAAATAAGCGCAAAAGAATGCTGTTTGAAAACTCTTACTTAGACTCATCTTTAAAAGAGGAAATATGTATCACTGCATACTTTTGGGCATACATTCACAAAATTTCTAATAAAACAGACATTTTTTGGCTTTAATTTAAAAACCAGACTTTATATCGTTACAAAATAAGCGGAAAAGTATGCTGTTTGAAAACTCTTACTTAGACTCATCTTAACAAAAGAAAAAATGTATCACTGCATACTTTTGGGCATAAATTCACAAGATTTCAAATAAAACAGACATTTTTCTTTGCTTTAATTTAAAAAATAATAAAATAAGTCCCAAAAGCTATGTGAACTATATTTTTTGACCCCTTATACATGTTTTTAGTCTAGTATTTACGATTATTTAATAATTTAAACTTAAGTCGGACCACAACTAGATACATATTTTTCTATAACAAAAAACCCGCTCTCTGCATGGAACATTGGTGACCAGAGAACAAAAACCAAACGGTCGGAACCCTTAGAGATATAGTAGCTTGCTTTTTATACTATGGATTATCGTATATCGTAGCATATGTATATTTATATAGTTTTTAGTTTATAGTTTATAGTATCATATACATGGGTATGCACATTTATGGTGAGAGCGAAATGAGCGTTGGGTTTTCTGGGGGGGGGTAGGTGGTAGATGTACAGGTACACACGGGTATGGTTACGGGTGTACGGGTTGAGTTGTTTGGGGGTAGAGAGTACAGTATACAGTAGAGTAGAGTAGAGTAGAGAGTAGAAAATGAGTTGCATATCGTACCTGAAATGGCGGCCTAGTCTGCGATCGCGATCGAATGGGGCGGAGTTGTGGGATTATGTACACAAAAATGGTTCATTAAATTAACTACGTAGCAAAATTTCGAAATTTTTGTTTGTTTTTTTAATAATTATTTTTTTTTTTAAGAATGAATGATTATGCGTTTGATTTGGATTGAATGGAATGAATATGGTTGAATATGAATGGATGGATATATGTAATTATGAATGAGCTGTGGCTGTTTCAAATGGGTCCTAGGCGTGTGCTGAGGTGCTGGGGTATTCGAACTACATATCTTATATTGTGTCAGTGTACAGGAAGCAGATTGGATCAAGGATCAACTCGTTGTAAAGTCAATCTGTGGTTAAGTTACTCTTCAATAAATTATTCTTTTGATTATTATTGTACTTTAATTGGTTAGAATTGTGGAAATATAGCTTACATCATTGGTAAATTTGAGAAATATTCAGTGTATATGTATTTCAAAAATTGTGGCCACTTTCATTGATAATATTTTAAATATTTAAGTTTATTACTTTGTTGAAAATGTAAGGATTTTTAATTATTTTAATATATAAATATATATATTTAAGTTAGAAATCTATTTGCTTTGAAATCCCCCCAGAAAACTGTCCAAAAGTATGCAATGATTTTAATCCTTTTGTGTTTTTGTCTTAAATCCCTTGAATTAATTTTTATTTATTTATTAAATTATTCATTTAATTGAAAACAACTTCAAAACAGCAGAGAGTGTTAAAATCTTGTATATTAAAGTTAGGAATGTCTTTGCTTTAAAATCGGCCAAAAAATCTGTACAAAAGTATGAAATGATTTTTATTCTTTTGTGATTTGGTTTAAATCCCTTGAATTATTTTTTAAATTATTTATTGAATTATGCATTTAATTGAAAACAAGTTCAAAACTTCTCTTATTTGTTTATTAATATTTATTTTAGAGCTAATAACTAATCAGATTGACTTTCTATGGTTATTTGTTTCAGAGTCTGTTTGCTAAAATGTTCATTGGAGATTGACTGGTTGATTGATTGATTGACTGATAGAAGCAAGCGAGTGATAATGGCAGATGTGATGTGATTGCAAATGCAGATACAGATACAGATACACTAACAGATGCGGATGGATGAGAACTGAACTGAAAAGCTGCCAATTAGCACGCCAATTCAAAGAGGTTCGTGATGAGTTTTTGGATTGAGTTCGATTGAGATACATTTACATTTTACAAATACCGAAACCGAAAGCGAAACCGAAACCGAAACCTGACTTTCAAGAGCCGCGTGACCTATCCTCTGACTGCGGATCAACACTAACCTCGCCTCGCCTCGCGAACTACCCTTCCTCGGGGGCTGGGGACTCTGAGTAGGAGCTGGGAGTATATTGGGGAGTATCGTGTACTTATGATGGCTTTAACATTTAACATACGAGTATATAGAATAGCCGTAGATAATAGCAGTAGTAGAGAGTAGGTAGTATTTGCTAGCAGTAGCAGTAAGTAGTAGTTTTAGGTAGTAGTCATATGCTTACAGTGTTTAGTTTTAGTTTAGTTTTTAGTTTAGAGCCGCCCCCTGACTTACCCGGGCGTTCATGAAGATGAAGTACATCTGCATGAAGGTGAAGATCATCTGGAGCAGCGGATTCACTCCGATCAGAATGTGATGGCAGGGCGAATCGAAGGGTATCTCGAAGAACGATCCGAATTCCAGTCCAATGTAGATCATGGCGCCCAGTCCGAAAGCTGTGGCATACAGAATTATAGAGGCACTCGTGGATTATATGGAGTTCGTTAGGCAAGACTCACCGATGGCTCCCACTCGTAGGAAGAAGCTGCCGTGCGTGGGATCACTGTGGGTTGTCTTGCGTTTGCGCACATTCTTCGGGGTGACGGCCACCTCGGCGTCCACGGGTGCTTCCTGGGGGGTAGGTCAAAGACAGATATTATGGAATTAAAAAAAAACCAACCCCAATTGTGACTTTTAATTAGCTAAGCCAAGGCTTTGCCTTTAATTAGGCACTGGGTCATGTGAAATGTGTCACGAGTGAGGGTCAACGATTGTTATACAGTAATGTTATATTAACTAAGTTTCTTTCACTAAATAAAATGACTATTAATTATCTCTTTTATAGTAGTTTTCTGTTAGAACAACAAAACCCACCTGATATGCGGCGCCCTTGGCTGCCTTGCCAGAGTCCTTAGAGCCCTTCGCATCCTTCGAATCGGCGGGATCGGCATTCTTGGCTTTCTTAGACTTCTTCTCCTTGGGTTGGGGTTTCGGCTTGCTGCCACCATTGCCATTGCCGCCATTGCAGCAAGAGCTCTCTGTATCAACAAAAATATATCGATTGTTTTATATTCTTTTAATATTAATATTAGTTTAAGTTTAACTTAGGGACTTTGATTCAATATCATATCGAAAATATCGGTATGTTCGATAAATTGGTAATAAAAATATTGGAAAATATCGAATTTATCATTTAAAATATCGATTAATATGGATTTAGGTTGTATATCGAGAGATAAGTTCGATCAAATATAACACCAAAAATATAGCATTAAGTAAGTTTCATTTATCGTAATCGGAAATATCGATAACCATTGCATTTATGTTCAAATAACGATCGATACAATGGTATCCACAAAAGATTTATACTATGGTTTTTTAATTTACTAGTGGGTATTTAAGTTAATTAATTTTGAACATTTTTGAAGTATGTAGTTTCAAATTATTTTTTTAGATTTTTTGTTTATCGAACATTTGAATATCGATATTTTCATACATCCCCAGATTAAACCATGAGATAATATGCGTCTCTCAAGTTAATTAACAATTTTTTTTTTTTTTTTTCTAACAGAAAACTCACCCTGCAGCAGGAAACAGAAGACGTAGAGGAGGAAGAGTATGCTGACGCCGTATAGATATGTGAAGAACGTTTCGTAGTAGAGCACTGGCAGTCGGTGTGTGGTCACATCGCTGATTACATAGGCGATGCAGACGACGATCAGGAGGATCGCGTACACCAGACTGGTCACAATGAACAGCGATGTCCTGCGGAGGATGGAGGTAAGGAGCCATTAGTCCTTGCTTCGCGATAAAATGCCACTTCACAATTCGATTATGTACAGAAGAGTAAACACTCGAGGGGTGCGTGTAAATATACGGGTGTGTGTGTTGTGTTGAGAACTGTGCCCAGATCCCCACCAGTTGACCCACTGTCCCGCTTCCTTGTCGGCGAAGCGCTAAATTCCCACTTCCCTTGGCAGGTCTTGATTTTTGCAACGTGTGAGTGTGGGGTGTGTGCGGTGTGCGGGGGAGAGAGTGTAGTGCAAGAGTGTGTTTGGCATGCAACTAAGGTCTCAAGTGCATTTCCACTTGACGACACGAGAGCATAACCGCCCTGAATTAGCCCCCATTTGATGTTTGATTAGCCACAGAGACAGGCAACAAGCTGCACAGTGGAGTCTTTAGGATGTTTATTCGCTTATGTTATTATTATTTATTTTATTTTTGGCATTTCTATAGAGTATTGCCCTTTAAAATTATAGAAATCTTTTATAAAGAGCTAACAAATTAAATTATATATTTATATAATTTGTTTTCTAAAAGTTGTTACATTAATTATGTTAATTATAGTAACTATCCCTTACAATTTAGACCTTTAAAAATGTATTTTCTTATTTTTGAAACTATATTTTATACAAAATATATGGTATTCTACCATTTCATTCCACTGTGCCTCATTTGCAGTTATTTTGTGACCCAGTTTAGTGTCTGCTTTAAATACACACACACACACACAGCTTTTCCCACCCCCCCAAAGCCCACTTTTCCTTCTCAGAGTGTATGTGTGTGTGTGTGCAAGAACTGAATCAAATCCGATGTTTGCATTGTATAATATTGAAGGAGAAGTCCTTAAATTATGCAGGACATCAAAGCTGATTTGCAGTATTCAGGGCGATATGTATTTCAGATTTAGAGAATATTGAATATATTATACGATTAAGAGATGTATTTTCCTAATTTAAACCAAATATTTTTACTCTTTACTTGTTTATCTTGTATAATTATATCTCTAAAGATTTAAGATCATTTAATAAGGTGTCTAAAAGTATGCAATGATCCTTTTATGTTACGTACTCGCTCAGGCTCTCTTTAAAATGTTTTCAAATCTCTTTCTAACATCTGAAATCCTAAACAGAAATCAAGCAAAACCAATTTCAAGTTAATTCCAACCAATAATAATCCCTTTTATTTCATATAATCAGCTAATGACGAATATTCCAGTTTCTTTAGAATTTTGTGTGTGTGATTTTCTTGGGAATTATGAAACACAGAGGTTCATGGGACTGGAGCTTTTTGGATTAAGGTTTTTATTATAATTATTTTCTTTGTTTAATAGGATAGGTCATGGGTGTTCTTGTCACATTACCATAGTTCGATTGGTCCCGTTATCGGATTTGTTTCGTATGTGCCCTGTACCGTTATTTTCGCTGGCATAAAACTGTACTTATTTGGATTTGGCTTGAACGTGTAGCAAACCCTATAAGATTCGATGTGAATTAAATATATAGTTTGAATTCCAATTCAAAGGATTGGGGGAGACATCGGCGGGAAATATCACTATTTTGTGACAAGGTGGATATAAATATATGTATGAAAGCACCCAACGAAAAAAAGGGAAAAACGGAAGCGGAAATCCGTTTTCCAGGGGGGGCTTACACCTCGTTACGAGTGAGACAGAGAGCAGGGATTGCACTTTTGGTTATATATATTTATGTATATGTATATACTTGGGCTTAGCATTACTTTATGTACAGGGAGTGGAGGTGTGTGTATGTGAGTGGGTGTAAAGCTGTTATACACAGGGATTAGCAGGGAACGGCCTTGATTTTTAACTCCTTTTGCTACCAAGAAAAGCCCCCTTTTATGCAAGCCTTAAATAGGTGTCAAGTCCTGTTAAAAATTGGGCGTAAATTGTGTTAAAAGTTAACAGTTGGCATGGCTTTTAATTTAATATAATCTTTTTATAAACTAACATTTATTCTTCGTGGAAAAATATGTTTTTGAAACAGAAATGTAAAGATTTGTAAGCTATACAAAATAGTTAATTTGGTTAAGAAAAATTTCAAAAAAAATTGTCAACAAATTATGACATTTTATTGGGGAAACAAAATAAAAATTCTTTAAATTGTCTTAATTCATAAATAAACACCCAGTTTCCCATTGTCAGAGTTTTACCTTCTCTCCAAACTTTATTCTTGGGATTTCATAAAATATTTTGCTATAAATCTTTTTCAAATAAACTCTAATTTGTAACCAGTTTTTCAGGGAATATTTGTAAGACTTTTAAGAAGTTCTTAAACCTCACAGAATGCAAGTTCTTTTTAAGTTTCTTTACTAATTTTTAATGGAGCGTCAATTCCTTAAAATTGTTAGTGCTTTCTAGTTATTAAAGATTACTAAACAGTAGTTACCCAAATAAAGTACCACAAGAGAGAAAAATCTCGATTCCTGAACCAAATTTGTATCGTTATCGTCATCGATACGATACTTGAACAGCTACAGATTGACTTTAGGTTACATAAAATAGATTGAAAAGATCCAGTTTTCCACAACATGTTTCGACATGCTTTCCCCCCATAAATTTATCTCGTTATCACTTATCGTTATCGCTTATCGTTTATCGCTTATCGCACCTTTGCAGCGGCTGCGGCATGACATTCTTGAGCTCCATCTCCTTGTTGGCGGCGTTGTTCTTCTCGGCACTGTCGGTGCTGCCGGCGGTGTGGGATCGGGAGACCGGCAGCGTGGCCATGTTGTCGCCGCCCTCCACGTCGACGGTAGCGACCTTCACTTCACCGCCGCCCATTGTTTCCGTTTCCGTTTCGGTCTCCGTTGTGCTGGCTTTTGGCTGGGTTCTCTCTAGTTGGTTCTTTGATTCCTACGATAACTATCGATAATAGCTATCGACAGGCGGCAACACCGATTGCAGTGCACTTGTCACTTTTTGTTTGCTTCTCTTTTTTTGCCGTTTGTTAGTTTTGTTTTTCGTAATTATGTACTAAATGGAAACAATTTGCAGGGGTTATTTATGTTGGTTCCCATCCGGAATGCAACAGAATAGTAATAGTATATAGCTATCTCTTTTGCACCGAGCCCTCCATTTCCTATATAACCCGCTTTCTCGTTTTCTCTTTCTCTTTCTCTTTCTCTTTCTCTTTCTCTTTCTCTTTCTCTTTCTCTTTCTCTTTCTCTTTCTCTCTCTCTCTCTCTCTCCCTCTCCCTCTCCCTCTCCCTCTCTGGTGAATTTTGGCAGGATTTGTGTGGAACGCATTTGAAATGCATTTGGCATTTGGGCCGAGAAGCTGATAAGCCAGATGAGGCGTGGCCAGGATTCCGAAACGGACTGCATCCCGGATGGGAGCGACCTAGTGACCTCTCACTCTCTCTCTCCCGTCGCACTCTCTCGCTTGCTCTCCTGCTGGCAGGTCCTGCTTGTAAACAAGGCGGAATCAACCCTGCAAGTTTGGCGGGGAAAGTGTATCCTGTGGAGCTCGAAAACTCCGATGCTCCCGTGTGTATGCATTGGACCTATGTAAGGGAGCAGCCGCCCCAGCATCCTTTTTTCACATTTTTGGACTCCTCGAGAGCGAGCTGCGAGCAGGCCTCCTCTGTGTGTATAATAAGCTGCTTAACTTGTGTGTATTGCCCGGTGCCATCAAAAGTCCTGCTTTTTGATTTTTTCCTAATCCTTTTCTTTTGTGTTTTGAATTTCCTCTAGAATATATTACTAAAATCCCTGCAAATTGTTTCAGTTTCCATAAAAGTAACGCTTTAATATTTGCTAGTGTATTTGGAGTCCTGATGGGATCCTTGTTTGGTTTTTGTATAGTTTCACTTTGGGAAGGCACTTGACACTTGCCAGAAATCACTTTTGTTTCACTTTAAAAAAAATATCAAGTTTGTTTTTAAACCATTTGTTTTTTGTTTTATTTGAGTTTAAAATCCTGCGAGCTTTTGTGGCCCCTGTGGAGAGGCTGCCTTTTGGAGGAGCTACCTGGTTCCGAAAGAACGGTTCGGTTCGCTTCGCTTCGACACGTCCAAGACCCTTTACTATCCAACTACAACTGAAATGAGTCCTGCCAGGATGAATCCAGCAGCCAGCATCGAGCATCGAGCATCCTTTGTGGCCAGCAGCCGCCCTCCATTTGCGCCGACTCCTTGCTCTCTCTTTCTCGCTCTCTGGGCTGCTCTCTCTGTCTCTCCCTCTCTCCCTCTCTTCTTAAGCTTATATGGCGGTTCTGCTCGCACGCAGGGCGTAGGGGAAAGCGGTCGTCCTGTTTGTATGCCAAAAAGTAGGACACATTTTAGGTGCGCGCTCTGTTGCTCTCGGCTTGGCCATTCATTGCGATTTTTTTCGCTTATATCCTTTTGTGTTAAGCGGTGATTTTTTATATTCAAGTTAGTATTTGTGTTAATTATTGTACATTTTATTTTTTTGTTTTTATTTAGGCTTAGAGAATTTAGGGAAAATAAAATGTATATACGATCCTTATGGCGGCTTGCTTATTTATTAAATGGAATATTTTGGTTTAACCCTGGAATGTTCCAGGCTTTACATTTATTTTATAGAATATATTTATTTTTGTGTACTGTTTTTTGTAGGTTTCTTTAATTTATAATTTAATTAACTAAACAGTAAAAGCCTAAGTACATATTTTTTGGTCAGGACACTTTGTTTTCCTAGTTTTTATAATTATTTGGTTGATATTTATATTGCTTTTTCCTTTTGTTTATTTTTATGAAGGGTTTCTTTATGAGGTGTTTCTTTAATTGCTTCCAATATTTTAATGTTTAAATCATCTTACTGAATTATTTTAAATTATATTATTTCCAACTTTCATTCCTTCGCTTTTAGCTACGTTTTCTCATGATTAATTTTTAATTTGTCCTAACATTGCCATATTTGCCTTTTAATTTGCACTCTCATTCGAAAATCACATATCTTTTAATTGAGTTTTTCATCTGGCAGAAAGGACTCTTTGTTTTAGCCGCCACACACACACACTCACACTCACTCGCACACTCGTTAGTCGCGTTGTAAATGGGTCAATTTACGTAGTCCCAAGCTGAGTGAGAAGCTGCTGCAGAGATGGAGATGGAGGCTGTGTGGCATGCCAATCAGCGCCCAGTTGCATCTACCAACTGCATCCTGCCTACGAGGGGGTCCTTTCCAGCGGCATGGAATGAGTGGAATGAAACAGAATCGGCCTGGGATGGCGGCAGGAGTCAGTCATCGAAAAGCAACAGCCCAAAACTCAATTTAGTCACGATGCTTGGGCTGCCTTTACTGATTTTTACTACTACCGTCTGTTGTTGTTGTTGCTATTAGTATTGTTGTTCTAGTTGTTGTTGTTGTTATTAGTATTGTTGTTCTAGTTGTTGTTGTTGTTGCGGTGCGACGTGTTACAACCACCTCCCCAGAAAAACCACCCAAAATCAGGCAACTTTTCTGCACAGTGGAAGTTTTCTTTGAAATATCAAGTTAAATATTTGTTTTATTATTTTTTTAGACAATTAAAATTTCTTTCAATATATATGTACCTATATTCTAATAAAATATATTTGATTTTTTATAAATATTTATGTTTTCTAATATAAATATATATTGTTGTTGTTCAAATATATTTTTGTCTCTGAGAAATTTTGAAAGGCATTAAAGTAAGATTCAACAATAAAGTAATTTATAGAATGCTAAGAAATATTTAAAAGGATGCATATTAAATTATACCAATAGTATTTATTAAAAAATACTTACGAAATTGTATTAAAAAAGGGCTTTCAATATTTTGCTTCAATTAATGTCAGTCAAATTATAGTTCAGTAGCCAGTTCAGAATTTTCTGTGTTTCTTAAGCTACACTGACATATTTTTAACAAATTGTTGATATATATACATATGTATTTAAGTATTCACCATGTATAGATTTATTTTAAACCCTTTATAGGTGCTCAAGCTTAAGGTTTTTGAATATATATTAAAATAATTACAATTAACCACAACAATAATAACTGAACAAAATATACTTAGTATCCAAGGTGTAAGCTTATCCAAACACACCCCTCCCAAGTTGATTGCCTCATACACAAAATCCTTTTTAAGACCAAACCCATAAATTTCGTATTCTTTTCCCAACTAATTCTAATTCCTGTTGAGTTGCCTGAGTTTTTTGACCCACTGTGCGCTGCCGCAGAGCTTACGATAAAAGCCGACGTTGCCGTCATGCTGTCTGCGTTTGCACTTCGTTCCGACTCGCTCGCTCCTTCGGCTTCGTCCTCGCGTCGTTTATCGTAACTCCATTGCGGCTTCCTTTTGTGCCGCTGTCCTCTGCCCGCTGTTGCCCCGTCCGCTTTGTGCGCTCTTCACAACAATATTGCGGCATTCTGTTTTGGTTGCGCATTCGCCGACAGAGTTCCCGTCCCACCCTCCTCACTTTCAGCGCACTCGCCGCCGCCCCTTCAAATTCCCAACTCCCGAGTCATCGATGAAGAAGGAAAAGGGGTTGCAGTGGAGGGAACACAGAGAAAAAAAAACAACCATGTGAGAGAAAAATCCTCTGAAAAACTTGGGGAATAAGTTCACATATTAAAAATATAGAAAACATCGACTAATTAATTATTTTTGATTGCATTTTCTTCATAAATTTATTTTTTATTTATTTATTTAATTATTTTTTTTGCAGTGTCCTACAGTGGAATGTAAGGATTTGCGCCGCAACTCAGTGTATTGCGTCGCAGTTGCACATTCTAGAGACAGTGGAAAATCGGCCAACAGACGGTAAAAGGTGGGAAGGTTGAGGAGTGGCTGCCGGCAGGAGGAGGTTTATCGAGTCCTGGCAGCCGCACCCTGATCCCAGCCAGATGAGGACGTGTGACCCAAATGCCATTCACTCACTCACTAATCCCAAGGAGCAGGCAGGAGTAGAAAAATGCGAAATAAAACCCCCTTGAAGGTTCGGATAATCATAAAGGATTCTCCAACTGCGACTTATTTTCCTGGTGAGTGTCCTCGATTTTCTACCTTTAAAACAAGTTATCATTTTCAAATATACATATTACCAGTTCCCCTTGTTAACATGCATAAATCAGTGACTTGTTGTCTTCCCTAATTTGGATCAATGACGAAAGACCACCACCCCTTTGCCAGGCTATATTTATGGTGGACTTTCATCACCCAAAGAAGGGTTGCACTCACACAGGCGCTGCTGTCGTTTTGCCTAATTATATCCTTAGCTACCCCTGGCCAGTGACGAGGTCTTCATTAGGCCTATGGCTTGTTTTCATTATTATTATTTTTAAAACAAAGTGAACAGAACCTTGAGGGCCTGCCCCGAAACCGTGTGCCTAATCGGGTGATAAATAGCTGCGAGGACATTTATATCTATGGATTATATCATGAAATAGGAGCCTTGAGCTTAAAACAAGAATATTTATTAAACATATATAAGTAAAAATATATGTGAGGGATTTATAAAATTATGTAAAACCTCAGGAACCATTAAACTCGCGAACTTCTTCAATGGTTTTTTGATCGTAACTTTGCTTAAACCCAGCCGATTTTATTCTGGTTTGGTTTTCTCTTCTCAGTTTTTAATGGAGAACTTTTCTGCATTTAAAACTCAATTTCTCATTTTTGTCAATTTTTTTTTTTAATTTTGACCCCTTACAATTTTATGAAAATATGGGTCAATTTTTTAGCTCAAAAATCGCGAACTTCTTCAATGGTTTTTTGATCGTAACTTTGCTTAAACCCAACCGATTTCATTCTAGTTTGGTTTTCTCTACTCAGTTTTTAATGGAGAACTTTTCTGCATTTAAAACTCAATTTCTCATTTTTGGCAATTTTTTTTTTTAAATTTTGACCCCTTAAAATTTTATTAAAATATGGGCAAATTTTTTAGCTCAAAAATCGCGAACTTCTTCAATGGTTTTTTGATCGTAACTTTGCTTAAACCCAATAGATTTCAGTCTGGTTTGGTTTTTTCTCAGCTCCCCACTGAGCCATATAGTAACATGTAATATATGCATATGTTTCTCAAAGTGATGTCCTTGTTACAGACTTTCTGTTTGAGTACAATATTCTCACAGTTAGACTTCTCTGGCCAGCTGCCAAGCATCGATAGTTTCCATTGTTAGCAAATGGCTGCGACTCACGAATGTAAGTCATTCGTACAATGACACTTTGGGCGGCGGAGACAAAGCCATGTTTCCTGTGCCCCCTGAGCTCCCTGAGTTTCCCCGGGTTACCCGCAGATGCTACGGGGTGCAAGTGGTATTCGAAAGATGCCACAGATCTCTTCCTCTCTCTCTGTCTCTGTCTCTATGCATCGCTGACAGTTCATGCCGCAGCCAGCCAGCCGAGTTTAATGCTTTGTCGGTTTGTCAAGTTGCGTAATTTGTTTGCAACTCCAAAACGAGCGAGTCGAGGAGGAACCCTGCCTCCCAGACCACCCTACTGGCAGCATTGTGTAAGCGATTTTGGATGACTCGCCGCCTACTTATTTGTTTTATGCTGAGCTCCCGCCCCTCCACGACGCAAACAGAGATCGGAAATGTAAGGCAATGTGCCCCACTGGCGTGTCCAGTTCGTTGACATTATAATCCCGGCTGCTTCCAAATAAAATAGGCATAAAATGGAATACAACAAAAACCAAAAAAAAAAGCCACGTACAAAGAAGAGCTGAATGATAGCTTAGCGACTCCCTAAGCGGATATGCCGCTTAATTTTGGCTTAATTTCTTAGAGAGAAAGCCGCGCCTTTCGTAAATAACTTTTAGGAGTAATAACCCGATTGGTAACCCCCGTAAATGTGGCTCATATTGAATTCCTTGGGTGTTCTTCGTATGAAAATGATTACAAATTATTTTGTATTTTTTTCTATGGCATTACAAATGTCAGAAATGATTAATGAAATTTTATAAGAATTTTTGTAGGTTAGTTTTCCTTGATACTTTGATATTAAAAACAGATTGAATAATATTTTTCAATCCAGAAAAACAGATTGAAGTTAAGCAAATATTTGATGTTAAACGTTTAAGAGAATATCTTCATATCAAATTGATTGAACATTAATTTTTATTTTTTTCTATAGCATTACAAATGTCAGAAATGATTAATGAAGTTTTATAAGAATTTAATTAGGTATTTAAAATAAATTTAAGATTGCCATATTAAGTTTCCCTTGATACTTTGATATTAACAGCAGATTGAATAATATTTTTTAATCCACAAAAACAGATTTAAGTTTAGCAAATATTTTATGTTGACTTTTAAGAGAATATTATAGTGCTTATATATTTTGTAAGACCCCTAAATTCTAGGAAATTCTTTAGCTTTTTAATAATAAATATTATTTTCCATAGTTAAAGATATTTTTCCTAGTCAATTGCCTTGTCTGCCTTGATATTTTCTGAATTTTAAACTTGTTATAAATTAAATAATTATCTTACTCTTAAGAAATAACAGCTTGCCGGCCTGTTGACTTTCTGCACAATTTAAAGCTCAATACCGAATCTTTGTGTACTCTATCCCTAGCATGGGTTGGTTTTTTTTTATTGTATTATATATTAGTTAGCGGTGCTTGGAACTAATATAAATATATAGATTTAACTACAGCTATAAGATGCCATGGCAAGATGCAGGTGAAGGACAATATCCGCTACGCTCCGGTGGTAACTAAACTAGGATATCGTTTTGGTGTCTGGATTCTCATAGAGTTAGTGGGAAAAAGGCATTACTTCATACGGTTAGGATAGTATATATTTACGGATCTAGGAAGTAAATAGGTGGGAAAGGTAATATTTATTAGCAAATCTGACCTTTGCTGTGGACGCGTCAGAACCGTTGGATGTTTGCCGCTGTAACATTTTCTAACTGATTAAATTGTCAATTTACGTCTCTACCAAGGGGTTCTATCTCACAGATTGACATAGTTAAGGCACGAAAGGGGATTGATAGATAGTGTCTCTAGCTTAATCTTTCTTTTTTCGGGGGGTCTTAGAAATGTGAAACAGAAACGGAAACGGAAATGGCATAATGCAGACACACAAAAACGAAACACATTCAGTGGATGGACACATAGATTTGTGCTGGCAGAAGGGTATTTTCTTTTTTTGCGTTTATCACAGATATAAATATGACATATAATTTTTTCGATTTATCATGGAACACACTTACTTGGCGTTTTTCGGTCGTCTTGCGTCTATGGGAAAATCATCATCGAAATCCAAATTAAAGTCCTCGCCAAGATCGTGGGGAACTAGTGGAGTCCTCTGGTGGGCAGGACTCGTGTGGTAGCCATCGCCCTGCAGCTGCACGGGATTAACCATCATAAAATCGGCATTAGATTTGGATAATATTATAAGTAGGTATTCCTAAAGCTTTACAACAATAAATTGGAATTTCATAGCATATATATAGTAATTATATATTTATGTACAAGATTAGTCCAGGGATTGACACAGAAATATATATTAATATTGTTGATTGATTAACTTTAATAGGGGATTTTTATTTTATGTTATATATATTTAATTTGCAATTTGCATTTATGTAAAAAAAAGATCCACTGAAATATTTACAAAACTTTCTCACAAAAATAATAAACTTACTCAAATATTTATAAATTTTTAATTACTCTAACATTTTTCATATATTTATAGAGATAATTATATTTTCTTTATTTTCATTTAAATCAATTACTTCACAAAGCAACAAAAATAAATTACAAATTCATTTTTAAAACAGTTTTTTTTTTTTAAGCATGCATTTAAAAAATAAGTAATTTTTTAGGCGAAACAATTCCAATTTATTGCAAAAAATTATACTACTCATAAAATGGCACTTATTGCCTTTTTTGGTTATCGATAAACGTTTTCGATTACGATTTTCGAGGAACTTAAAGTCAAGGGCGAATCGGTTACTCGTGCAAGGATTTTTGTTGGTTAAAATTTTCGGATCCAGTTCAAATTCTTTGGCTATATAGAAGAAAAATCTTGGAAAAAACAAATGATTAATCTGCCACGCACACACATACCGATACACACACACACACACACAGTCTTAAAATCATATGCAATATTTACAAGCTTTTGTTGTATTTTTTCGGAGTGAAAAATGTTCATATTTACATTTGTTTAGGAGCGGTTTTATAATTTATGTGGATGAAATGGAAGTATTAATTTGTTTTTAAAGGCAACTCAATGTAAATAATTTTGGAAATTAGGTATTATAGATTTATAATTTACCCAAGATAATATTAGAGAATTATTATGGAATTTAAGGTTAATATAAATATATTCAGTATATATTTTAATATAATGATTGTATTATTTTTGGTAATTTTAATAATTAAGAAGCTTTATAAATTCCTTGTTTATTTCTTTTAAAACTATACAAAATATTACAAGAACATAATCAAGAATGGCGCTGTAATTTTGAGAGATTTTAAATATTAACTTTCCTGCTTTAATATTTAATCATGAGATTGATGTGTTAATGAGGTGGTGTGTGTTCGATTTGGTTGTGGTATGTGGTTTGTGGTATGTTAGATACATATTGCATATGAGTTGGGTAATAATCCTTGTAGCGAGTATATCGAATAGCCCGTACCTTGACCACAGTGCCGACCTGATTGGATTCGGATGCCGATTGGCGATTGTCGAGCAGATTGGCCCGCTCCATGTTATCGAGTTGAAGTGTCTCCCGCGGCTGGTCCAGTAATCGTTCTCGCATCTCATGAATGTAGGGACACCGCTGCATTCCTCTCTTCGCGCTCCTCGCTATCGATTTGCCTCTGCTTTCTTGCTCACTCTCTCTCTGTCTCTCTCTGCTATCTATCGGATATATCGGTTGTCGTGTATCGGCTAGTGAATATTGTATATCGGATATTTGTGTTGAGGGATTGTGGGTACTAAGCAAAGCTTCTAGCGTTGATTAAAGTCGAAAGTTATTGCCCTGCCATTCCTATATATGCGGCCGTATATGCGCTTGTATATATCTCTATATATATATATTTTTTTTTTTGGTTGTAAGTTAGTATAAAGTTTTCTTAGGGAGGTAATCGCTACAGTACGCTCAAATGGTATAAATCAGTCATACGGTTTGCAGCAGCAGTTGATTTTTGGTTCAAGACTTTTGGTTGCGCAATTTGGTCGTTCTGGAAATAGAGAGGGAACAGTGGAAATATATGAGAATATGTGAAAATATAGACATATATAGAAAAAATATACATATTTAAAATAAAATATAATGGTAAAATAATACTAAATACTGAAACCACTTTATAAATAAATATTTGTAGAATGGTCCAGCCATATCGAGGGGTTTTAAATCCTTTAAAAATGTAAATAATTGAATGCAATAAAATATTTTAGGTGCAAACTCAGTGAAGTTATAATTTCATTAAATTAAATTTTAAAGCTTAATTTGGATCAGTTTTTGAGGGGTTTTAAAAAGTTCAGTGGGGGTCTTAATCATTTAAATATGTTTCTAAAATTGGGCATAGAAATACGTTAGATAAATAAATGGAAATTACATTAAATGTTACAGCTTAATTACGAAGGGATTTTAAAAACTACATTAATAATTAAGGCTTTTAAATCATTAAAAAATGTATATAAAATTATACAATGCAATATTTTAGGACCCAAATTGGGGATATAAATAATTATTTAAATTTACATTTTCTAGAGAGGTTTTAAAAATTGTTTACATGATTTAAAAACCTAATAACTTATGTTGCCTAATAATTAATTCCCCAAAAAACAGCGCCCAGTTATACAAATATTATTTTTTTTCATTATTTTCAAACTATTTAGTATTTTATTTTATTGCAAATACATTTGTTTTCAATAGCTAAGCATATTTTCATACAAAAATAATCATTTACTCAACCCAGAAACTTTATGCCCATTTATTTTATGCATTTTATTTTTCAATTCAAGCCAAATATGGGCCAACATGGTGATCGAAGCGTCTCGACTGCCTGATTTTTGTTATGATACGCATTCCCCAAAATATATACACGGGGGCCTGGGGCCTGGAAAAGGGGGGGGAAAGCATACATATATAATGGCACACGACCTCTGATTCTATTTTTCCCATGCGCAAAAACATAAACAATATTGAAAACTATTCTGCAACATGCAATTGCCCCCCAACTCTGCCTTGTCAATTATTTGGTGGCTTCCCCTGAATCTGGATAAGACCAGAGATATCTTGGGAGTAATTGTAAGTGCAGTGTAATTTTCCCAGCCACCCTCATCAATCTGTCAAGATTCCCGGATGGCTTCAGTGGCTTCTCTACTTGGCACACATCCATCAGCAGCGGACATCATCGTCGTAATCATCATCATCATCATCACGACGGAGGGTCATAAAAATCGCGCCAGTTTTTCCTTCTGGAATTTCCACTTGTTGCTGCTGCTGCTGATGGCTAATGGAGGGGGCTCACATAAATTTATTTTTGATTTCCCAGCAAATTTCGATGTTCTTGATTGAACCAAATATTTGTTTGGAATTTGGCAAGAAAGAAAATCATAAAAACTCAAATATTGCGTTACGTCTCGGACAATGCAAGTTTCCAAGTTCCCAATTCAAGGAGATTTTTATATAGACCTTAAATATTTGAAGGCAAAGTTTTACGCTTAGTGAGCATAATTTTAAATGTTATTTGGAGGTCAAGAAAAAGTACACACTTAAGTTGAAAAAATTCGTAAATTTAGAGTTTATAAAATTAATGGCAAGGGATTTTAAGCGGAAAAAAGTGTTTAAAAGCAGCCTTTCTAATAATTAATGTTAAAAAATAGTGGTATTATAAATTTAAATGTTAAATTTTATATATTTAGTTAATTTTAAAATATTTCAAACTTATTTTATAAGCTTCCTTAATGTTTTTACCACAACAAAGGGTAATTGATAATTTGTTAATTTGGTAAACTTCAATAGACAAAATTTCAAAAAGGAACGTTTAACTAAATAATTTAGGAATATATTTAAATTTGTTTTGTTAGACGTTTTTGTATACAAAAGTGCAACATTTGGCCAGTTGTTTAAATTTTGTATAAGCTTCTTATTCCAAAAATACTAGAATTATAAGATTTGAATTTTAAAACTTAAAGGAAACTCAACAATTTAAATTAATATTAATTTTAAAATAAGGTTTGGCATAGATTTTAATTATCAAATCAATTAAACAATATTTTATTCAATAGTTCAAAAGTAAAACAACATTAAATCACATTTCTTAGCCAATCTATATTTATATAGTATTTTCGAATTAATCATCCCAAAAAGTCTGCCAAAGAACTTGATCAATTTCTTGGCTAATCGGGTCAAGTTACCGATTAGCGTTTCGATTAGTTTTGCTTGCATTTTGTCTCGCTTTTCGTTTCGTTTCGATTCTTGCCAATAATGTTTGTTGCCCTGGCCAAAAAGAAATATATAAAAAAGGCAAGCTTTGGGCAATTAACAACATTGGGTTAGTTTTTGCGCCGGTTTCGCGAGTGTGGGGAGGTGTGTTAGCCATCAAATGTTAATGGTATTAGCCAAGCTTTCAATTTGCGAGACTGTGTTGGTTGTTTGAACGAGAACATGCGACAATTCTGGCCATGGAACCAGAGGAAGAGACCGAGTCAAGAAAAATACAGAAAATACAGAAAAAAAATACAACAAAAAAACCCACATAGAAAAGTTTAGAAAAAAAAAACTAGAGAAAAATGCTGTACCACTACGGCGGCAACATTATGGCCTAAGATGGCTCTTTTTCTTAATTTTTAACAGAGTTAAGTAGGATTTTTATACCCTTGCAGGGTATTTTAATTTTAATTAGAAGTTTGCAACGCAGTGAATGAGACATTTCCGACCCAATAAATCGTAGAAAACAATTTTTGTATTTTTTTTTTTGATATTTTTAAGGGTTAAATTGTTGAAATTAAAAAAAATATATTTTAAAATAAATTGTGTTTGTAGTTTTATTAGCCTTATAAAAACTAACTCTGAACTGTATACCGAATTAAAATTAATGAGTTTTTTAGCCTAGTTATTATATTTTTAAGTTTTAATTTTCCAAAAAATTATAAAGGATAAATATTTAAATTTTAATACTCTTCTCGGGTATTAAAATATCTGTCAGAAGCGCAAAACTCAGTGAAGGAGCCATTTCCGACCCTATAAAGCATATATATTCTTGATCAGCATCAACAGCGGAGTCGATCTAGCCATGTCTGGTGTAAAACTAATTTTTTAATTTTTTGCCGATATTTTTAAGGGTTAAATTGTTGAAATTGAAAAAAAAAAATGATCAAAAAATTATTTTTTAAATAAATTGAAATTTAGAATGCAGTTTTATTAGCCTTATAAAAACTAAGTCAGAACTGTTTACCGAATTCAAATTAATGAATTTTTAGCCTAGTTATTTTATTTTTAAAATTTAATTTTCTAAAAAATTATCTTATAAAACGATAAATAAATATTTAAATTTTAATGCTTCTTAAGACTCCTTTACAATTGTAAAATGGTTCTTTTCGCCTTTTTTGAATTAAGATTTTACAAGTGGTTTCGAGACAAGGTAGATGTGTCAGCAAAAAAGACTCTTAAAGTCACCTAAATCTTTAGGTGAAAATCTTCTTGGCTACTTAAAGGGAACAGAAGGCCCAAAGGCAGAAATTTGGCCTGGGAACTTGATTTTTTAGTTGGTTTTTATGGCTGGAAACAGGTCAACTAGCGCCAGTTTTATTTCATAATTAAAACTAGAAACGAAGCTGGTCCTTACTATTGCTAAGAGATAAAAGTATGAAAGATACTTTATGTATAAATAAATAAGACCAAGAAAAAAAACTAAGGAAATATAAAAACAAACATTAAATAAACCATTAATCTCCCCTCAAGACTTACATCTTGTCCATATTTTGGGCATAGTTAAGCATAGTTTTATGATACTTTTCTTTCCCCAACCGAATAGGAGTGCAGTTGGTTGCATTTTGTTGCTCCGCTATTTGTTGTAAACAAAAACTGTGCCACTGGAAGTGGATTGGGAGACCAACGCAGCGATGAGATGGCTCTGCATTCGATGTTGCTACTTTATGACAGTGTCCGATGACAGACGGCAGACGGATAGTGCCCTGCCACCCCTATTGAAACCACCTCTCGATGAGCTCCGCCCACCACAAAAAAACAGAAGCTCAGTGGATCTGCTGGGGGAAGGGAAAACAAAAGGAAACACACCGCAGAAAACGATACAAAAAAAAATTATAAAAGTGAAAATGGGGATAGGAAAATCTGATCTAGGCAGATCCATGAATCCACCGAGACGGGAGATGGGAGACGGCGCCCACATTGAGAACCGGATATGCAATTGTATACTGAAAATAAAGAATGCCAAACTGGGAGAATCCGAATCCGAATCGGAATCGAAATGAAAATGTTTGTGGAAATGGCAACGGCAAGGGGGGCGGGCGGCATGTGGAAATGTAAATGAAAATGGGTATGGAAATGAGCATGAGAACTGGCGGCGACAGATGGATGCAATCCGTGAAATAGGGTGACCTTATAAACAAAAAACACAGTCGGTCGTCTGCAGTCCGCACTCAAAGAAAAAGGGCTCTTCAAATATGTATTTATATATTTGTTCTATATACCTAATATTTTCTTGGGTTTCAAATAGTTAAATTTCCACTTTCTTCCTTAATTCTTATATTTATAAACAAAACAAGTCCTAAATAATGCAACTTAAATTCCACAAAGAGATTAGGATTTTATTACATTTAAAGTTTGAAGGATACACAAAATAAAAAATAAAAATTAAAAAATAATACTAAAATACTGATTGGTACCACAGTGTGACCGTTCTTTCTTTACATAAAAAGAATCTCAAGCCAACTGCGTTTGCCTCTGCAATGCCCTATTAAATGTTATAATTTTGAATTAAAAATATATAAATATAAATTCCTTATATTTTTTTATGTATCTTTTGTTTTCTATCTTGTAAATCTTTGTATCTTTAGCAATTAAAGATCAGATTAAATAATACCAGATTTTTTAAATCGTTTCTACCGAGTCCATTTAGTTTGGTTTTTTTTTTATTTTAATTGCAGACTTCCATTAAAGGTAGCAATTAAACGCTGAGTGCGTGATGCACTATGGTTTTTTTTTCGTTTTGTTGGGTGGAATGGTGGGTGGGTTCCTAGGTCCGTTTACCACCCACTCTCTCCTACCCCTCAGGCTGTCAGTCCGTCAGAGAGCTGTCCATCCCCCGGAGGTCGTCGGCTCATTAGTTAATATATGCTGTGTGCCACACGAAACTCACTCTCGCATGCAGAATATGCATTCCGTTTTGTTGTGCTTCCCTTTTTCCGTGCTTTGTTTTCGTTTTTGATCCTGTTTTCCATATTTTATGCTGTGTCCAGTGCCACCCCCGTCACCACATCACCATCACCATCATCATCGGCAGTGGCAGCACCACCCACCGAACTAAGAACTAACCACCGCTAGAAATCGCGTGTCGCGGTTTCAACCCTCGCAAATGCTTTTCCGGATTTCGTTTCCCTTGAATCCCAACATTTGCGTCGATTTTGCTCGATTTATATTTATGCTTAGATCGATAAAAATCGCACAAAATCGATGACAACATTTTGGCATTGATTTTGTGCGATACACTGGCTTTGTTTGGGGAAAATTCTTGAACATTACTATGTTAATGTTGCTTCAAGAGGCATAACCAATAGAAACAAATGGAAAAGATTAGGCATATATTTTTGGAATCGATATATAAGCTTTGATCGCTGGGAAATTATTATCGTTAATTAATCGTTTGAAGTTGTAATAGATTGTGTGAAGTAGATGCTTAGATCAATAATAATTGATGAGAGTCATAGATAAAAATCGAATAAATATTTAATACTGAATTGAAATCTCTGGGAAAAATAGGAATAAGTAAGCAATCGATAACAGGCCACCCGTATCGGTTTTTGACATCGATAACACACCAATAAGCATCAACAGCAAACAAAATGTAATAATGATAATATGATCGCTTTGTTTAAATTAATGTCATCGTGAAAGTATGAGTACTATGTGAAAATAAATTCTGCTGGCAGTGATTCACTTTAGTTAGTAAGTATTTAGTAATGGAGGTTAGTGAATCACGGGAACAAATCATTGAACTAAATTAAATATTCATTAAGTGAAAGGAAGTGGAGGAGGGAACTTAAACATAAAAATATATAAAAATAAATATATCTCTAAGATTTCTATTGCATTCTCAAGTAAGTTCAGTGACTCAAAAAATCATTCGTTGGAATTGATTTATTATTAAAGTAAAAATGACAAAAATCTGAGATTTACCAGAAGCATTTTCCTTGACCAGAATACCAAACTGAAACCTATATAAATCAAGTTCATATTAGATGGACATAAGGCACATGGTGATCACAATGCAATCTCAGACATTTTCAGAAGTGACAGAAATCTATGGCTGTAGCCTCTTGAGCTGCCAAATCCCCTAGATTGTGCGATCGGTGGGGATTATGACTGACCCAATTCTGGGTACCGATTCTGTTACTTCTGCCCGATATATCCGCCCGCTTTTTTTGTTCCTGCTCTCTCTTTGTCCCTCGTGTAGCGCCTCTTGTGCAATTAAGATTTTCCCTCGCTTTTGGCCCCAGCGGCACTTCTATGGGTTTTCCTTGGGCCAAAGAAGAAGGTAGCGAAATCCGAAAAAGGAAAAAATAAAAAAAAAATAAAACAAAAACCCGCGACGCCCAAGCGATATACGCCAATGTCTTTCTAATGGAAGACCAAGAAATGTGTGTGTTGGTAACCCGAGAAGGGCAGCCGCCGGTTTGATTGCCTTCAAGAGTGGCACCGTGGGGGTGTTGGGGGATCATCAAAGAGCTTAGTTACAGTGGAGCCCCTCCCGTGTGATACTCGAACCACAATCCAAAGTATGGTAAGGTACAAAATATACATATAAGGTATCTTTGGCAACTTTACCAATACCCTGAGTCCTGAGTCATTAGCTCAGTTAATCCCATTTGCAAAGGTTGAAAGATTAGGGTGACATCTTAATAACCAGAGACTTTAAATTTTAATTTACAAATTGATTTTAGTTGAGACAAATAATGTTAATGAAGGCTTTGGTAATGGGACTTGCCTAAATTGAGGTGGTTTTTGCTGTTTTTTGGGAAATATGAGCACAAAATATGAAGATATTCTAAGGAAAGTTGGTCGACTGATTTACTAGATTTTTTTATATATTGCTCTTTAAAATGTATTTTTTTTTTATAGGTAAAATTTAAGCTTTTAGCGATTAAAAATTCTATGTTATTCGCACAAAAGGAGCTTGCTATACCCAAAATATGCTTTGAAATCTTTTAAAAATTGAGAATCCAATAAAATCGATCTACATTTAAATGCTAATATTTAAAAATTAATAATGGAGGCTGTATTTTATAGACTTACTTTTTTTTTTATTGTGTGGGGGGAAGGCTGGAAGGATTTATCCTGCCATTCAGCTCATCGACGTTTCCCTTTCGTGCTGTTTCCTCTCTGCGCTTCTTTATTATCCTTTTCGCCTTTCGGTCTCTTCCCTTGTCCTGATTTCTTTTTCTTTGTTTTGTTTCCGCTCCGCGAGGAGAAAGACGAACAAGATGGTGGGCGGGGGGCGTGGTGGCGTCTGTTGCGCGCGCGTTTATACCGTTATTATGCGTTATGCGTTTTACGGTTTGTTTGTTGTTTCTTTATTGGGTTTTTCCTTCCCGTTTTACTTCTTCTTTTCTTTTTTGTTATTTTTATTTGTTACTTGCTATTGTTGTGGTTGTTGTAGAGTCCTGTTTTTTTGTTTAACAAAATAGAATTTGTTGATTGACTTAGCCGGAAACAGGGCTCACACACACACAAACACTGCGTCAGCCAGGAAGCGCACACAAGACACGCACAAACACGCACACACTCAAGCAGTCCAGACAAAATGGACGACGCACTTCTTCCATAAACAAACAACAACAAAAAAATGCAAAAAACTTCAACGTGATTGGCACTTTTCCCTCTTCTGTTTACTATTATCTCTTTCGTTCACTACACAACAACAAAATACATGGAAAAAAAATTAAATAAAATGCAAGCAATTACAGCAACAAATGACCAAGAATAATAGCAATTATTAAAGGCAATTCTATAAAAAATGCAACTTAGTTGTTGCTAGAACTGGCTTTAAGGCAGAGGAGAGAAAAAAAAGCGAAACACACACTTTCCAGCGATTGCTTTATTCCCGTTCCCTCTGATCTCAGTCTTGTATTTATCGGTTAGCCTTAGGTTTATTATTTAGTTGGCAAAGCATCATTATTATTGGTTAGAAAAAAAAAGAGCACCGGTCTGAAGAGGCAGCACTGGCTTCCATCACTCGCAACAGTTCGCTTTTGACTGAAAGTCCAACGCAAAAGCGGAAACTCGAACGCCGAACGCCGAACGCAAAGCGCAAACCAAAAGACTGGAAAGACAGCGACGCACAGTGGTATTGAACCGTTGATTTGATGGCGATTTATTGATAGTTTTTTTGAGAACTTTTTCTATATGTTGTATTTGGTAAATAGCTTTTTACAGAGTTTAAATAGCTTTATATATTAGTACACTCCAATTCTACACTTTATTCTAAGTCAATTTTTCAATTTTTCAACGGTTTAAAAATGCTAAATTAAATTCAAAATATTATAATAAATAATAGATTAATATTTTATTAAGTTTTGCGCCAGTTATCTGTGAAAAAAGTTATAAAATTGCTAAGATAAATTAAAAAAACTCCCAAAAAATAATTCATTTGTTGTCGAACTGAAAATGTATTATATTTTAATATATTACTCAAGTAAACCATAATTTTTTGACGCCCTATGTGCATTTTGAATGTTTTATATATGTATATATATATAACTAAAGGATATTATGATGATGAAACCATAATTTTAAAATTTTTATTTAACGCAAGGAATGTAATCTTTTTTAATTTTATTATATTTGTATTTTCCTTTTTTTAAAGTATATTTTATTTATTCTTTATTTTCATTATTTTACGTTTCATAAAATTTATTGCTAAAGCTAAAAGTAAAGCATATTGTTTAATGTGCATTATGCCCACTGTACGTCGCTGCGACGCCGCGACGCAGTCAACGCAGAGCCAGTATGTTTGTATATCGTAAGCGCTTACGATATTCGTGCGGTTAACGTCTCTGTCTGTTGCTTTTTGTTGTTGTCACCATTACTGTTGCTTTTGTTTTTGTTTTCGTTTCATGCAAAGAACATTGATTTAAGCTAGAAATTCATTTTTAATATTAAATTTATGTTTAATAATTGAACTCTATGAACTGCTGAAGAAAATAAAGTTACAATTGTTATTATTTTTTTTTTTTTACTATCTACCAGTTTTTGTTGCGGCTTCTTTCTCCCTTTTGCCACCATTATTCGTTGCACACGACATTCGCTTGCGAATTGTGAGGCCAAAGCGGGGAAGTGATAATAGCCAAAATATCTCGTGAAAAGGCACGTGAATAAAACCATTTGCCTATGCGACAGATTGAATAATTAAGAGAAGCACGGGGGTAATAAATATTAAGAATTTGGAGAACCTTAAATATTATTAATCAGGGGGAAAAACTTTCCCCAGTCATTATTTTCACATATATATTTATTATTATATAATATAATATATGTATTATTATATTCAATATTAGTGAAAATAAAAATTTGAATTTGAATGGAAACTTATAAAAAACATTATTTCCCATAAAATGTTGCCTTAACATTTAATAAAATAGATAAAATAATTTAAGTAATATGAAATATATTATTATAAATTTTCTTATATTTATTTTTAAAATATTCAGGCATTCAATAAATTAAATAAATTAATAAATATATATATTTATTTTATTAAATATTTTATATATATTTATTTTATTAAATATTTTATATATATTTATTTTATTAAATATTTTATATATATTTTTTTATTCAATATTTTATGTATATTTATTTTATTAAATATTTTATATATATTTTTATTTTATTAAATATTGTATATATATTTATTTTATTAAATATTTTATATATATTTATTTTATTAAACATTTTATATAGTATTTCGCATCTTTTTATTTATAAATTTATAGTATCGTTTGTGTGCTTAGTTTTTAAAGTTTATAAACTCTTACTAAGCAAAATAATTGTTGTTTTCTAACTTCACTAAGCCAAGGCCCATTTGTAATACTTTTGCTTCGAAATTAACTCAAAAATCTTTAGAAAAACATGTTTTTTGAACGTTGTGAGAATCCTTATCCTTAGTTATCCTGCCAGAACTATGGGCTTCTACCTCTTAAAAGGACCTCAATCATTTTTAATAGACTCCCCGTAAATTGAAAACTTCTCTTCCCATTAAAAACCAGTTCCATTTAGCTTTTCCTTGCCCATCCACCCATCCCACTGGACACAAGGGCTAATTGCTGAATTAGAAAGGACTTGCAGGGGACTCCCCGGCCCGGCCAAGACTGCGTCTATTGTTCCCGGCTTGTCCCCTTGTCCGGCTGGATAATCAGATTATCGCCATCGGATCGCCATTCAGGGAGCCGGGTAGCTCTCCCGGGAGCCTGAAAGGTGTGACTGCTGGACAGGAGGAGGGACTCAGGAAGTCCTAATCGAAGTTCGCCCAAGATGCAGTGTGCAGCCAAGGCGTTGACACAAAAAACTTGCCTTGCCTGAGATGGGGGGAGGGTTCATTGGTGGGTAGTGCGAAACGAGGAGTGGCAGTGGGCGCGCGGCGCATGCGTTCGAATCCTGCCAAAGGACATTCACCTCTGGGCTTCTGGGTTTTGCCGCCAAACGGGGTGCATTTATGTGTATGCGAACCACTCGTATTTTGTATCTAATTGCAGGCGCGCCCACTCTCAACGCAAAATGTGAAAGGAAAACCCAGGGAAAATAAAAACACAACTAACAGCAGGGGGGAGGGCCTCCAGGGGGAAAATGGGTGGAAAAAAGCCTAATTGAATTAGGGAAAATAGACACTTATGAAAATTTGAATAAATAAGAGAGGCTTGTCTTGAGAGGAGGATCTGTATCTGCATCTTACACCGCTCTATATTATGTACTATATCCTGAATATTATATATCCTTGGGCTCCCCTCGCATCCTCCTCCTGTGAGTGCGTGTGTGTGGTGTGTGTTAGCGTGTATTTCGGAGCGGAGCTAACCTAGTTTTCGGTTGGCCAGGGCGTGGTTCAAATCCCGGGTAACCGGTCGGTACGCCTGTCCCCGGGTACATAGCCCCGGATACGTGGGATCCAGAGAAACACCTATTTCGTATATATATATATATATTCTGGTGGAGAAGAACAGCATCCACAGGCAGACTGCAGTGGAAATCAGGGGGAGAACCAACAGCATCCACACAGCGCCAGAGAGAGAGAGAGAAAGAGAGACTGCGGCGGGGAAATCCCTTTAGCCTGTCCCGCTCTCCTGCGAGGTGCACGCACTTTTGGGTGACAAGGACAGATACACATTTCCTCCCCACACGAAGGTACAGTGAAGGTTCGGTACAAGTAACTAAGGGTAAAGTTTTTGAGAGAAAATAATATAAGAGAGAGCACAACGTCCCAAGCTCTTTTATAAATATGCCTAAAGCTTGATAATAGATTTTTAATATGGAAATTTCCTTGGAAATATAGGAAGGCAGTACAATGTCTCACTTATGTACCTCCTTAATTGCCCATTGAACCGGTATTTTTTTAACTCATTGGTAAATAGGCTCTTTATTTATTAGAGATCTATTTCGATTTATTTATAATTTAAATAATAGAACAAATGGTCACAAAGTCCCAAGTACTTGAGGCATTTTTATAAAAAGATTCTCTGTGAAGAGAGCACAACCTCTCAGGTACTTAAAAAAAATATATTTAAATTTATTTCTAATTTAAATAATAGAAAAAAACGGTCACAAAGTCCCACGTACTTCCTTGCAAATACAGGAAAAATACAGCATCTTCCTATCACTCATTAATTATCCTTTAAACCTGCGTTTCTTGAGACTTGTTGGTAAAAAGATTTTCTCTGAAGAGAGCACAATCTCTCAGGCATTTGAAAAAATATATTTACAGCTTGTTAATAGCTTATACTATAGAAATAATAGAAGAATAAGCATGTAATATATTACATGCTTAAATATATGTTAAAACCTGTGTAACTAAAACACATTAGCACAGAAAGCTCTGCTTTTCCCCCAGAATCCTTCTTAGGCGACGACTACGTCTTAAGTACCTGTAAAAAATATGCCTTAACATTTGCATATACATTTTAAATAAAAAAAAAACATCCTTTTACGCAGTCTGCACTGTACTGCGAACTGCGAGTACATTTTTGGAGGGCTTCAGCTCTCAGTATCTGTATCTGTTTCCTTATGCGTGTGTTTCTGCTCCTGCGCCTATATTCCCCAGCCTGAGATACAGATTCAAAAGGCGGGGGTCTGCGTCTTCTCCGAAGAAGCCACCGATGGCAGGTCCTCCTGAAGACCCCACCCTGAGGCCCAGATCTTAGGGTTATGTGGAACATTCTCGGTGTCTTGACCCATTTACCCAAAAGAAAAACTCAACGGGAGCGGCAGCATTTTCCATAGTAATCGAATTACGTTTCAATTTATTATTCATATTTATTGCATATTTACTGCTCTTTTATAGTCATTATAGTTTTTGTTTTTTTTTTTCTTTTGTTTTGTTTTGCTTAATATTTTGTATCTTTTTGTTTGTGGGTGGTGGTGTATTTTTGCTGGGGAACACAGAACATTGACGACTAGTTGTTATTTTTTGGATTTTTAATGGGTGTTTTAACTTTATCTTCATAGCCATTATTGTAAATACATATTAATACTTGTAACACTTAATACGAACTGCTTTTCCTAGGCTTAGTCCAAGTTGTATTTGTTTTTAGTATTATTCGGGGGGTGAAAATAGAGGGAAATTTCTAGGGAAACGTAAGGGAATTTGAGAGGAAATGTGAAGTTTCCGGAAGAATTATATAGTTCTTAAAGTTGCTTGAAAAGCGGAAAAACGAACTGCAACAGTTTGTCTGATTTGAAAGGGAAATATGAAATATGAAAGTATGGAAAATGCTAGCCTTAATCTAAAACTACTTGAATATATTGTTGCAGATATTCCTAAGGAATAACTGAATTATTTTGAAATGGCTCAAAACAGGGGACTCTTTAAGAGGTCAGAAAAGAAGTTAAAAAATATTTAAAGAAATGAAACCGTAAAGATGTAAAGGAAACAGGAATACTTAAAATTCAATATTCCAACAGTTATGAAAAAAATGTGACTATCGATAACAGAGTAAGAAGATAATGAAGTGAGTCCCACAATTATTACATTTATTTTGATTTTCCTTTTTGGTTTTACTGAGTAATAAGAACGAATAAAGTTTTGCTTATTTTTTTCGGTATGTTTGCCATTTTGCTTTCATTTCTCTTCGTGTCTTATTGGTTTTTGGTTTTTTTGTTATCGGTTTTTATCGATTTCTACTTGGAATAGGAGTTCCTCTAATCGCTCATCGTAACTACTTAGTTTCCCATCAATTCTAATACAATCGGGGGCTGTAAATATATTCATATATTTCTTTATAATTCCATGTTAAATTTTGATTTTGCATTCAATTTGATTTGATTTCGTTATTCGATTTCTTAGAGCAGTGTCCGGAGTCGGTGTACAATATATAAATACATGTAAGAAAATGCATATAAAGTTTACAGTTAATTCTAGTTAAAAATTTAGTACGAGTATAAAATTGAAATAACTAATTTAATTTAAATATATTTTGTATATATATAATATACTTGTTTAGCTTGCTCCTTGGCTCCTTTGCTCCTTTGCTTCTTGATTTCCTGTTCACTTTGGCATGTACAGTGGATGAGTGAGTGAGTTAGATTGAAATGAAAAACCCAATCTCTGGCCATCGTAAAGAACTCTTTGGCATTGAAAAATATACATCGCATCGTATATCCTAGATACCTTAAATACCACTATATAGAAAAAAAAAAGAACAGACATTTGTATATCTCCCTAAAATGTTACTCTTGTGCGCTTCGTCTTACAGTAAGTGATTTCCTTGCCAATTTGATTTGTCCCTTCTCTAGTTTTGTTTGTGTTCCTTGGTTTTTGAGCCTTTTCTAATACTGAATTATGTTTTTTTCTTTTTTTTTTGGTGAAACAAGCACAAACTTAAACGCTGCCTATCACATAAGGTAAATAATGAAAAGTGTTCGAGGGGGGGAAACAAGGTTCCTAACAACGTCGGCTGCAGATTCAACAGATTCGCTTAATGATCAACGTAATATTCTCAACAATATTTAAGGGGGGGTTTGTTCCAAAAGAGCATCTACTTTAAGTGCGAGTATATATATGCTTTTATATCCTTAGGTGCTAGGCTGGGAGAGTGTCCAGTGTCCTGTGTCCAGTGTGTTGTGTGTGGTGCCTCCACTGTCTACTTGGTAGTCCAGTGTTATCCTTCTTCGTTTATCCTCTTCTTTGTGTGTGTGTCTTCTGGTGGGGTTCAATGACTTCTCCTTGAGTTTACTTCCTCTCCAGCAATTGCTTTGCTTGCTAACTCTTTGGTTTTGTGGAAATATATCGAGTAAATATCTTGTATCCTGTTTATGGCTGCTCTACCCTAGCGGAATTCTAGTTTAGCCCCATAGACGAGGCAAACAACCCATTGAAACTGCTACTATTTCCGTTTCCGCTTCCCTTTCCGCTTCCGTTTCCTTTTCCGCTTCCGTTTCCTTTTTCTCTTCCTTTTTTTGATTCAGTTCTATATATTGTTTATATAAACATATAAAATGCGAGCCTTAACCCTTTTTGATATATTCGTGAATTTTGGCTTAACTTTCCTTTAATATTTTGGGGGATGCTGAACATGAATACTCTGTGCTACGGGGCTACAAATAACTGGCAGCTGATCTGCTGATCGCTGCTGCCTGAACTCCTCGAACTCCTTGGCCTAAGGGGCGTATACGCATTATTTGTGTATTGCTTGTGTATTTATTGCGTATACGCCACCGCGCCCCTCTACTTTCTCTCTCCTTTTGTTGTCTAAATCCTTTGCCTTTTCGTTCTATATCTCTGTTCTGGGATATGTTTTCAAGGGCCTGGCTTCTACCTGGTTCTACTTTGCTCTTTGGTGGTTCTCAAAATGGTTCGCATTGTGGTGTGTGGCTTGGTGGGTGATGGTGCTACTTAATGGTGGTGGTGGTGGTGCTGGTGGTGGTGGTTGGAGCCTGTCCTACTAGACAAAGCTGAGCTCATGACCGCTGAGGGCGTCAATGAACTCAAAGTGAGCGTAAACTCATTCGCCATTGATCACGTACACCGGACAGAAGGCCTTCTCCGTGTTGAGCGATTGCGGCGACAGCGCCCGGATGGGTGCCCTCAAATGCCCACAGCTGTCGCCGCCTTGCTCCCCTTCCTTCTCCCCACCAGCTTCTACTCCTGCTACTCCTGCTACTCCTGCTACTCCCACTCCCACTCCCACTCCTCCTCCTCCTGTGGCCTGCTCTTCCGCTGAATTACTTTCGCCACTGTCCACCTCCTCGACGGTCTCCAGCTCACCGCCCGCCAGCGTTGTGGAGCAATAGCAATAGGACAAATTCGTCTTGAGATCCTCACAAAATTGCTGCTGCTGCGCAATGCTTTGATTGCGCGAGCGGGCAAACTCTCACATGTACGTGGGTTTCAGCTTGTAGGCCCGCTTCCAGATCTCGCACAGGCAAACCGTCGAATGGAAGCGATAGAAAATGGCCAGCGGCATGCTGACATGCGTAATGATTGTCCACGCCCACAGGCCATAGAAGTTCAATTGAATGGGATGCGATTCCGCTCGGGATTTCTCCAGCGTGCTGATGGCCCACATGGCCAGATTGACCACCAGCATGAAGGTGACTATCTCGCGACCCGGCTTCTTTCTAATATGCTCCGGACTCACCGCCTGCCGCCGGCTGGCGTCCAATATAAACATCGTTTGGCAGGCGGTTTGAACAATCGAAGCTAATGCATTGATTGGCACCAGCATATCATCGCTGCGCAGCGTAAAGTGTCCCGCAATCACCGTGAATATATTATACAAAAACGAACCGGTCTGGGCACCCACCAGCAGGATGTCATCCAGGGAGAAACTCCTGTAGGCATCGTACTGCAAATGCCGAATCTGTATCATGCCCAGCAGCGTGGCAATTGTGGCTGTGCCGTAGATGAGCAGCTCACAAATGGTCACCTCCGTCACTGCCATGGCCACAAATTCGGGTCGCGAGATTAGCACAAAGAAGATGATCAGCGAGATGATGGTAAGCACCAGGATGAGAATGCCCACGAAGAGGCCCTTGTGGGCTCGAGCACAATCCACCGAGTAATGATGCGGCGATCGCTTCATCGGCGAACTGATCATGTCCGGTCGCTGCGGTGTGTTGGGCGATTGCGGTCGCGAGATGCTGCGCCACATTACATACAGAATCGCAGCACAGATCAGCGAGTACTCAATGGTGCAGGGAAACAAAAACGGTGAGGCATCCTGCACCAGAGTGCCAATGATATTCGTTCGCCGGCACTCGAAAATCTGATACGGTCCCTTCAACCCGCGTGGCACCCTGAGGTGAGCCGTGGGATCGTGTGGCACAATGGCATGTCCCCGCGAATGCCCCGGTATCCTGTGCGAAATCCTCAACGTGCGATTCTCCGGATTGTAGAATGTCAAAATCTCGTGTTTTGTCTCCTGAATGAGCACATTCAGCCACACGGCCAAATTGGTGCCGATCATGTGCATCAGGCCAAAGCGAGCGATGATCTTGTAGCGATACACTTTGATCTGTTCGTTGTTCAGGAAGATGAAGTACATTTGGATGAAGATGAAGGCCATCCGGGTGGCCGGTGTTAAAGCCAGCAGCACATTGTGGCACTTGGTATCGGGATTCAGCTCAAAGTACTGACCAAACTCCAGGCCCGAATAGATCATGCTGCCAATGCCAAAGGCTGTCAAAGGGACAAAGGGGGAGTTGATTTTGTTAGTAAAGCATTGCCTTGGGTTGCTTACACATCCCTCTTCAAGGACACTCACCCACAGCTCCCATGCGCAGATAGAAGCTGCCATAGTGATGCTGCCTGCCCAAAGGGGAGAGCAACGAGGGACGACGCACTGGAATCGCCGGCGGCAGGCGACGGTGCACCGAATTGCTGTCCGTATCGGATTCATCCATGCTGTCCGTGCCACTGGCCTTGGTCGTCGACTTGTTGGGCGAGGTGGCTTTTTAGGGAGGTGAACAAATAATAAATTATCTATATTTATTTTATTAATTTATCTTGGTAAAACCTTACCTATGGGCACTGGCAGCTTGGGACGTCCCCACAGCAAAGTGGCGTACATAAACAGCAGGAAGATCATGCTGCCTATGTACAAGTACAAATAGTAAACCTAAAAGTAGGGGAAATTAGGTGAATTTTTTAATTAAACATTGACCCATTTGTGAGGGTTCTTTGGTAACCAAAACCCACCTCATAGAACGAAGGTGGAATGTAGGTGGAAATAACCTCAGCCATGGGAAAGGCAATGCCCATTACCACCAACAGTTTGCCATAGAGAGCCGAGAATAAGGTGGCCAAGGCATCGCCGCTAAGGGAAATAGTTGAATAGATTTAAGAAATATATTTATATAAGTAAATGTTTAATTATGAATAAGGAAAAGTAGGTTTCGATTTAAGAAGAATATTTATATTAGTAAATATGAAATTAAAAAAAGGAAAAGCAGGTTTAGCCTAGCTTTTAAGTTAAATAAAATAAAGTTAATGGAGTTTCTTAGGCAATTTCACAGAATTTTAGACTTTTTTTAAGTTTTATTTTTTACAAAAGGTTTATAATAAGATTTTATATAAATTACTAGATTTAAATTGAAAATATATACAAAAATTAAGCAAATTTAATGTATCAATATTTATATATATATATATATATATATATATACATATTGTGTTAAAATTTTTGTTTTAGGTATGTAGTTTAGGGCATAGTTTTCATAGGAAATACAAGTTAGATATAATATAATATATATATTATATTGAAAACAATTTAGGCTTTGACATTTCTCATTTTTAAGTATCGTAAAATATGCATTTAAAATTATTATTAAAAAAAATTATAGGCTTTGACATATCGCATTTTTAAGTATCGTAAAATATGAATTTTACGATAAAAAGGTGGAATTATCGATTCTATCTTGTTTTGGTCCAATAAAATATCGACACATTAAATTACCTCTCAACATCTTATTGAAAAATTGGTATATCGAATTTTTAAATATCGAAAAATATCGCATTGTACGATAAAATGTGGATGTTATCGATTATTAAACCTAATTTGTCTTCTTTTCTCGATTATATTAATATTATTATATTATATTATATTATTATTATAATATTATATTAATTTGTATGGCAAATTAAGCCATGTCTCAGATAGATGTATCGATTTAAGCGTTAACTTTGGAATTGTATCGATAATATTGTTGTAAAATCAACAAAATTATAAAATAAGTTTACGTTTAAATTTAAACCAAATTCATAATTCAGGAACCTTTAAAATATGATAAGTGGTTAATGAAAATACACTTTAAAAACATTAAAATAAATGGAGCATTCAGCACACAAAATTAAAACACACAAACGAAAAAAGGAAGCCTCCGGAAACCAAAGATTATAGATGAAAACAAGCAACTAAGAAACCATTTTACTTACGCCTTGACCCTCGGCATCGGCGGATACACAAAGGATGGCCTGTGGGTGCGCTTGATGGCCGGCAGCACCGGATAGTTGGTCAGCTGGTGCGAGTGATACATCAGGGCCAGCTGCCCCTCCTCCCGCTGGGTGCCGCCGGACAGCTCACAGCCTCCCGGCGAGGATGGCGGATCGGAGCTATCGCCACCGCCACCACCACCGCCACCGTCGCCGCCTCCAGTATCCCGATCGCCATCACCCTCGCCGGAGCCGACGATCAAGCCACTGGGTCCCGGTGTCTCCTGGACGCTGCTCTTGTGCGGCAAACTCGACTCATCGATGGTCACATGATGCTGCGAACCAGAGCGAGCCGATACCCTGCCCGGCGACACGGCCAAGGCCAAGTCTGGCCCTCCAGCGGAGGATGAGGATGTGGCGGCCAGTAGGCCGGCACTGGCACTGGCACCGGCACCGGAAACGGAAACGGGCGTCATTAGGCGACGTCGCTGGTCACCGGGCGAACTGCCGCCCTCCGAGGACGACGGCGGCGGTGCATAGCTGCTGGGCACCGTGGGCGTGGGCACCCGGACACTGTGCGTGTGATGATTCTGATGGTGCGGATGCTGGAACTGATGCGGCAAGTGATAGTGATGGTGGCTGCTCGTGAAGTGAGCTCGAGCCGGCTGGCTGGTGACCACGGGCACAGGCACGGGCACGGGCGCTGCCTTTGGCTTCTGCTCATCCTGGTAGCTAACGGTGGCCAGCGGCGGCTCCAAGGGCTCAGGAGCAGCGGCAGCGGAGCTGAGGGAGCTGGAGGAGGAGGATGAGGAGGATGAAGATGATGATAAGTCCGACATGAGATTGATTATATATATATATATATATATATATATATGCGTGTGGCTGGATCTGCTGACCGACGTGGGCTCACTGAACCAGCAGAGGCTTTAACTTTGGATTCAGGCACCCGCACCCGATTTTGCAGATACAAATACAGAGATACAAATGCAGAGACACCGATGTGCAGATACAGATACAAATAGAGACACAGCCACAGAGATACGGATATATAGGCGGCCGCAGCACTTAATTAAATAATGGTCTCCCCCTCGAGTGCTTTTCGGGGGCATTCATTGTGTTGTGTCCGTTGCCAGACATTTCCGTTCCATTCCCATTCCCATTCCCATTCCCGGCGAATGCATTGAACTTCGCCGAGAGAACGCGGCCCCCGGGCGAAGATCACCGCCTCCCACCGGCTGATGATGATCTCCTTGACCTTCGGGGAATACCCCACCATAAATCCACCCACAAGGCTACACCCGCAAATTGCTTTTAATCGCGCACAAAGCTTTAGGATTCCAAACCCAGAGATTCCCATCTAAAAAACCCAGACTAGAGACCACAAAAAAATCATAAACTTAATGAAAAGGCCCCACGGGGCAATTGAAACTAATCGCCGTCTAGTGGATATTCCGGCTGGGTAACAGTGCGTTTCATAATATAAATACTACACAGGGCACATAAAATAATATGCATATGAAAAGGAAGCAATGAGCCTGAAAAACACACCTTTCAAACTGGATTCTTGGAGATATTTTGCTTATTTCACGCAGTCTGCATCCTGAAGCTACACAAATATCAGATACTGACTGTACCTGAAGCATACCTATATATATATAGATATATATATATATATAGCATAAAGCTGATGATGTGTGGAAATATGAAATATTTTTCAGTACGTGGATTGGGAGGTTTAATTAAGTCGGCGCACACGGAGCAGCGCATGCACATGACACATGACACATGTCGGAAGCCGCCAGGTGGGTTACGCGGGGGAGGTGGGGATGGTTAGGGGGTGGTTCGGGGTGGACATCCCGACATCCCGCTTAGCACGCCTCCCATGCCACAAGATCACAAAATCCACGCATCATCATTTACTCGCATTCAAATCAAGAATCGGGGCTAGATTTAAAATACTCTTTGTCGTGTGCTCCGAAAAGCCACTCGAAAGTAAGGCCCCGGAGCATCGTCATTACGGCAGCTGGCTCAGGTTTTACACAGAGCGAAAATGTCGAGTTTATTATAATTATTAAAATATTTTATTTGCTTAAAAATCAGTATTATAAAACATTTAACTAGGTTAAAACCATGTTAAGATACAAAAGAGTTTTCAAATCTCTAAACAAGCTGTCTATAACTATGCTACAACAAATGTTACCTTGAATTCGGAACTAGAAACATTGCATACTTTTAGACTGATTTTAAGGAATATTAAATCCCTCTTTAAAAATAATAAAACAAAATAATAAAACTATAGTTTCTAAAACAAAAAAGCCAAACAAATTGAATTTGGTAGCGCAAACATTTCATACTTTTGGACTGATTTTACAGGAGTTTTAAATACCTGGTGAAAACGATAATGAACTAAAATAATAAGATTAAAAATAAAAATAAAAATATCTAAAAATAATAAAACAATATTGTCTAAAACAATAAAACCAAACAAATGGAATTTGGTAGCGCAAACATTGCATACTTTTGGACTGATTTTACTGGAGTTTCAAATACCTGGTGAAAATGATTTTAAACTAGAATAATAAGAGTAACATAAAAATAAATAAAATAAAAATAGGTACAAATAATATAACAAAATAATAAAACAATATTGTATTAGAAATACAATAAAACCAAACAAATTGCATTTGATAGCTCAAACATTGCATACTTTTGGACTGATTTTAAGTCGATTTCAATTACCTAGTGAAAACGAAAATAAACTAAAATAATACGAATAAAGCATAAGATTTAATAAATATATCAATATAAATAATATTGAATTTGATTTCTTTAAAATCATAATTCTGCACATTTTATGTCTGCTATTTTGTTATGATGATTTTGCAACAAGTGTTGTTGAGCTGGGAAAGAGAAGCCTGAGCTCTTGGAGCTTGTAAATAACCTTGACATCAGGACACACGCCAAAACACACATCATATCCCCGGCACAAGGACCGCCACTGTGCCTGTGCCTCTGCAATTGTGTGTGGGTCATGCACTCGAGCGCACTTGTAATCTGATTTCTGAAAGCGAGCTGCATACTTCAGGGCGTGCTTTTCTATTTACATATCCTTTTTTGTAGGGGTTGTTAACCCCACAAACCGTCAACAAACCACCTTCTTGCGTCCCCTGTGAGCTTGAATGTTGCATAAATGGATGGATGGATGGATGTTGCACCTGCTTTTCATCTTCTTTTCACCAGCAACTTGACACTCCCAGTCAAAGTTGCATTTGGTTACATAAAATTGATTTGTTTACATTATTCTTTGAGAGGGAAAAAGGGTGAGGTGATGATTGCCATATTTATTTGACCCCCACTTAAGCCGACAAGTAAAGTGTTTCAGCAGGAACTTCAAAGATATAATATAATAAATAACTGTGTGAATATTTCCAATTTAATTCAAACAAATTTCATATTCATATTAATTTTTAGCCTAAAAAATGAAAGCTTATGGCCAAGGAAATTGTCTTTTAGAGATCCATTATCAAGCAGCATTTTTTCTATGTCTTTTTAGACACTTCCTCAAACATTAATCAGCATTTTCAGAACCCTTCAAGATATTTATTTTGATAGTAAATAAATAAAAACCTATTACCTTCAGTTCCTTGACATTTCCCTGCTATCAATATCGAACGGAAGAAGACCGACGACCGCCAGTCAGTTGAAGACAGCGATTAATTTCCGGCTCGAAGGGCGAAAGGCATTTTATTTCGTATGCGGTATTCATGAGTGCGAATGCATTCACCCCCGGGACAGGGACAAAGGCTCACCTGGGCATTCGGACATGAGAGCAAATACAAAAAAAAAACCGCAGCAGAAACAAGGCGCAGGCCTTTCAATTGACCCATTTTGCAGACAGGATTGTGGCTGGCTGGCTCCGGGCAATTTGCCGAGTCGCACATGCATTTAGCGCCACAATAATGGGCGTGGCAATGGGGACAGGCAGTCACACAGGCAGCGGGCACACACATCCAGTGACATCCAGAGCCGCGACGAGGACGAGGACAACAACCTGCCAAGGCAAGCCAGGCTCACCTTTCACCTGCTCCTCTTCTTTTCCCACTTTTTGTTAATTTTTTTTTTAGTTTCCATTTCCATTTACTGCAACAATTTGCGCCTGTCAGGCGGCCAATCGAGCGGAGCAGCCCGGTGCCCTGTGTGCCTTTGAACCCGTGTTACCTATACGTTACGTATACGCACTCAAAGGGCGCGCATTACGTATACGCCAGGTGTTGCACTGAAAATTCGAGGGGAAACTGCAAGGGAAACTACCCAATACTTTGCATTGAGAAGGGAGTTCAATGTTCTATTTTATTGAAAAGAAACTAAGGGTATAGAGAGGAGAAATCTACAAGAATAATTGCCAGCTTCTTCTTTTCAAACTCCTCAAAGAACCAATTTTGTTATATGTAATTCCTGTAATTCCCATAATTTAAGCAAATTTAGGTATTTAATTGTAAGTTATTCCTTCTCTGATTTTTTCAAAGAACTTCCTCAAATAACTGCCAGTTTCTCCTTTTCAAAATCTTCAAAGAACCAATTTTAATATTTGTAATTCCTGTAATTTCCAAAATTTATGCAAATTTAGGTATTTAATTGTAAGTTATTCCTTCTCTTAATAATTTAATCAAATTTAGGTATTTAATTTTAAGTTATTTCTACTCTTGTTTTTTTTTTTAAAGAACTTCCTCAAAGAACTTTTCTCTCAGTGACCCCTCTACGGCCTCGGTTGGCCTCTGTTTACGGCGTGAAACTTGTCCGGGTGTTGCTCTGGAAGCGTGATGTTTAATTAATGTAAAGTGAGGCAGGCGGCTGGCAGGCAGACAGACACAACACTAAAGCAGAGCAGCGAACCGAGTGCAGCAGGGAGGCAGGAGGCAGGAGGCAGGAAGGCTGCCCATCCCTGATGCACCAAGGAGAACATGAGCACATGAGTTAAACAGTTTTGCTGAGCTATTAGCAGCGACTAATGGAGGCTGACGAGAGGAGCATGATGAGGATGTAGCTGGAAGGAGTTTATAGGGAGGACCAAGAGGGATGGATAGCAGAATGAAGAGTAGGATGAGGAGCATGTTGAGCTGCTGACTAAGGACGATTATGCAATTAGTGAAGCGCCCGCGGAAAGCCCAAGCCAGACGCGATGTCACAGATAGATAGACGAGCTGCGACAAGGAATGCCTGCAGGCCGCTAAGGATTTGAATCTTCAGTTGAGGAAAGATAATTTTCAAGGAGAAGATTACAAACAGAAGGATCCATGGTGTGATTATATAAGGTGAGGACAGGGCTCTTTCGTAGGGTAACCGATATATGCTTGTGTTAGTGTTTCACTCGAGAGCGACTGAATCTTAGGGTAACAACCAGAGAGTGCTATTGGAGAGTGGCCATATCTTGTATAATTCTACCATGGGATCCTTCCAATTTTAGACTTATCCCAAGGTGTTTATCCCACTATTGTATCCATATCCTTTATCCAATATCCAATCACCTTTCCCCGTTAAAGCTAACACCTCAAACTCACCTGGCCTGCTCCTTGCCTGCAACTCCGGCCGCTGCGGCGGCGGCTGCCGTTTCGGCCAACTTCGGTGGACTGCTGACCAAAGGTGGACTGCAGACGCGCGGCGGTGTGGTGATCCTTGGCGGACTGTGCATCTGGCGACCGAGCTCCGGCGGCGGACTGCGCATCAGAGGCGGCGATGGCATGGCGGGAGCACCCTCACCCGCCGGCGGACTCTGCACGCTCTGGCGCTGTGAACCCGACTTGATGGACACCGCGGGACTGCGCACCGATGTCTGGGACTTGAGGGAGGCCTGCGGGGAGAGGATGCCACCAGAGGCGGCGGCGTGACCAGCTGAGGCCACGGATCCCGTGCGAGAGACAATCCGGGAACCAGGCTGAGAGCCTGGCCGTGATCCTTGCTGGGATCCCCTCATTTGCTGCGATCGCTGGCTGCCACTGCGACTGGGTCCGCGGCTCTCCATTGGCTTTGGGGATCCCCCACCGATCGATGCGGACATGGAGCCGGTGAGGCCGGCCAGGGCACCGCTGGCTATGCTGGCCGCTCGCGGCGAGCTAATGCTATCGCCGGGCTGCTCCTGCAGCGATTCTCTGTCCACGGACAGCTCGTCCGTCTCCACCTTGGTCAGCTCTTCCTCATCCTCTTCATCTTCGGGCTCGTTCTCCTCTTCCTCATCCTCAGCCTGGTCCAGGGGCGGTGGCGGTATAAAGCCCCTGTCCTCGTCCAACTCCCCGAAATGCTCTGGCGGCGGTGCTATGATCGAGGAGGCCGAATAGCCATTGCTTGGCGGCGTGGTGATTGTGGTGGACTCATCCTCGTTGTCCAGCGAACGACTGTAATCCTCGCGAGCTCCACTCACGGGCTCCGGCTCCGGCTCCGGTTCGGCTTCGGGCTCCAGTCGGGGATTCGGCAGCGGCGGCGAATTGGGCTGGGACTCGGCCTCGTTTTCACTCTCGGATGAGGGCGTCAGCGGCGGTATTTGGCTGATGTGCTGAGCCGGTGGCGAGGACACCATCCTGAGGCTGAGGCTGAGGTTGAGCTCTGGACACGGCGGCGGGGTGGCGGGCGGCGAGGGTGAAGTGGAGGGCGATTTGGTGAGCGGCGGTGTGACCTGTGGCTGGCCAAGATTGTGTCCCTGGACATAGGAGAGATTCGATGGCAGCGGCGGCAGTGGTGGCGGTGGCGTTGACTTGTCCTCGTCATCGGAATCCTCCTTCTCCTCTTCGGGATTGTTGTGCTCCTCCTCCTCGGGCTGCTCCTCCTCGGGCTGCTCCTCCTCGAGCTCCTCCTCGGGGTCCTCCTCCGCTGCTTGGGGCAGTGGCATGGGCACTGCCTCCTCGGCATCATCGGTCTCATCGCCTTCGCCATCGTCATCGGTCCGCAGGCCGGCATCATCGAGCGGGGACAACGGTGGCGGAGGTATTAGATCCAGTTCAAGGACAGAGCCAGCGCCCTCTTCCTCGGGCTCCGGCTCCTCCTCCTCTTCCTCTGCCTCATCATCCTCCTCCTCCTCGGGCTCCTGCTCCTCCTCCTCCTCCTCTTGCTGGGGCGGCGGTGTGGGCGTTGGCGGTATATCGTCCGTCTCCGTCAGCGTGGGCAGCGGCTGGCCCAGCAGCGTGGGCAATGGCGGCGGCGGTGGGGCCACCAGGAGCAACACCTCCTCCGCCAGGGAAACTGTCGGCAGGGGCGGCGGTGGCGGCGTTACCTCCTGACCCTGACCCTGGGCCTGGCTCTGTTCTTGGGCTGTGTCCACCTCCTCGATGTCAGAGTCGATGCCCTGGGCAAAGTCCATGTAAAAGTTGTCACGCGAATCGCTACTGCCGCGTCGCAGCTTCAGCGACAAATCCGGCGAGCTGTCCATCTCGCTCGCTCCTCCGTTGTTCCTGTCCTTTTATCTAACGGTATTTCTTTCAGCCAGCCAGGAAATTCCCTCACACACTCATACACACCCGCACACGCACCTCACGCGTGTGTCTGTGTGTGTGTCTTGACCGCTTTTGTTGCTCTTCTCGGGGCCTTTTGCGTCCTGTTTAAATGCAGCTTACAGCTTATAGGGGTTTTTTTTTGTAAGTTTATTAGGTTGCTAATTCTTGGTCTTTGGCTTTTTCACTCCATTTCACTGCACACGCACATTGTGTGTATCCCTAAAATGCACAAGGAAGAAGTGTCAAAAACACGCATACACTCGCTCGCACACACACACACAGCATCCCTCTGTCATTACGGTTTCTCTCTCTCTCTCTGTGGGCTTCTCTCCCTCTTCCTTTAGGATTCCAGAGACGTGGGCGAAGGGGCGTGGCAGTGCCAGTGCCGTTAGCTGCGCACTTGGCTTTTTACGCAATAAAATCGCAGAGTGTGTGTGTGTGAGCGCGAAAGTGCGTAGTATGAAGGAAGGAAGGAAGTGGGAGAAGGAGGCAATAGGAGATGATGGAAGCGGGAAAAGGGGTAGGGGAAAATTGGGATAAGGGCGAAAGGGAAGAGGGGCGTAAAGGGAAGAGGGGCGTAAAGTAAAGCTTGCGTAAAATAAAATCACAGCCACAATAATAATTTATAATTAATAACAATAAATGCTTAAGCAATTTCCACAGCTTCTTATTTTGTTTACGTTTATTTCTTTGCACTTTTCTAAAAGTAAGTCAGAGAGTGCCGTTATGTACACACACACACAATAACAACACTCACACACAAAAAACAATAAAAAACAATATACAGAGCAAAAA
>VNJV01011700.1:0-24959 GCA_008042635.1 Drosophila nikananu
GAAAGTTCAACGCAAGAAAGCGACTCAAGCTCCGAAAATCCTTTGACGACTGAAGCATCTTTGGAAGATTCGGCCTCAACAGAATCGCCATCAGAAAGTTCAACGCAAGAAAGTGACTTGAGCTCGGAAAATCCTTTGACGACTGAAGCATCCTTGGAAGATTCGTCCTCAACAGAATCTTCTTCGGAAAGTTCAACGCAAGAAAGTGACTTGAGCTCGGAAAATCCATTGACGACTGAAGCATCCTTGGAAGATTCATCCTCAACAGAATCTCCATCAGAAAGTTCAACGCAAGAAAGCGACTCAAGCTCCGAAAATCCTTTGACGACTGAAGCATCTTTGGAAGATTCGGCCTCAACAGAATCGCCATCAGAAAGTTCAACGCAAGAAAGTGACTTGAGCTCGGAAAATCTTTGGAAGACATTAGGATTAGCTCCGACAATCCCCTGTCCTCAACTGATTCTCCATCAGATAGTTCAACGCAAGAAAGCGAATCAAGCTCTGAAAATCCTTTGGCGACTGAAGCATCCTTGGAAGATTCGTCCTCAACAGAATCTCCATCAGAAAGTTCAACGCAAGAAAGCGACTCAAGCTCCGAAAATCCTTTGACGACTGAAGCATCCTTGGAAGATTCATCCTCAACAGAATCTCCATCAGAAAGTTCAACGCAAGAAAGTGACTTGAGCTCGGAAAATCCTTTGACGACTGAAGCATCCTTGGAAGATTCGTCCTCAACAGAATCTTCTTCGGAAAGTTCAACGCAGGAAAGTGACTTGAGCTCGGAAAATCCATTGACGACTGAAGCATCCTTGGAAGATTCATCCTCAACAGAATCTCCATCAGAAAGTTCAACGCAAGAAAGCGACTCAAGCTCCGAAAATCCCTTGACGACTGAAGCATCTTTGGAAGATTCGGCCTCAACAGAATCGCCATCAGAAAGTTCAACGCAAGAAAGTGACTTGAGCTCGGAAAATCCTTTGACGACTGAAGCATCCTTGGAAGATTCGTCCTCAACAGAATCTTCTTCGGAAAGTTCAACGCAAGAAAGTGACTTGAGCTCTGAAAATCCTTTGACGACCGAAGCATCCCCGGAAGACATCAGTTCAAGCTCTGAAGATCCGCTTTCAACTAGCCCGGCAGAAAATTCATCAACAGAATCTTCCCCGGAAAGTTCAACGCTAGAGCGTCCTTTAGGAAGTTCGACGGAAGAGAATATTTCCAGCACGCAAATTTCCCCGGAAAGTCCTTCTTCCACTGAAGCTTCACAGAGCACGGAAATTCAGTCACCCACAGAATCATCACCAGAAAGTTCAACGGAATCAATCTCCAGCACTGAACTTTCTCCCTCAGAAAGTACCACCGATAATATTAATTCCAGTTCCGAAACACCTTCAGTCACAGATCCTATACAAAGCTCAACTGAAGAGAGTATTTCCAGCACAGACTCATCAGACGTTTCCACGGGGACCACTGATAATAGCTGGGGATCTGGAAATGATGGCTCCGACATCCACCATTCGTCGACAGAACCATCTCCCCAAAGTACCAGCTCTGCGAATCCATTGACCACTGAACCAGCCGTGGATAGTACAACTAAAGAGAATGTATCTAGCCCACCAACGGAAACACCATGCACCACTGTGCCACCTCCAAAAAACTCCACTGAGATTCCAGGGAATCCATCTACTTCAGAAGCATCACAAGAAACAACAGAAAAAGACGGCGGCTCTGGGAATGCTGGCTCCGAAAATGGTGGTCCTTCAACTGAATCATCACCACAAAGTTCTACAGAACCCACCTCCACTTCCGTAAGTACAACAGAAGAGAACGTAAGCGGTACCACTAAACCGCCCACGGAAACACCATGCACCACTGTGCCACCCCCAAAAATCTCCACTGAGATTCCAGGGAATCCATCTACTTCAGAAGCATCACAAGAAACAACTGAAAAAGGCGGCGGCTCTGGGAATGCTGGCTCCGAAAATGGTGGTCCTTCAACTGAATCATCACCACAAAGTTCTACAGAACCCACCTCCACTTCCGTAAGTACAACAGTGGAGAACGTAAGCGGTACCACAAACCTGCCGACGGAAACACCATGCACCACTGTGCCACCTCCAAAAAACTCGACAGAGATTCCAGGGAATCCATCAACCTCAGAACCACCACAAGATACCACTGATAAAGACGGCGGCTCTGGGAATGCTGGCTCCGAAAATGGGGGCCCTGGAAGTGGAACCTTAACTACAGAAGCCACATCGCAGGGAACCACTGAAGCGATTGTAGCGAGTTCAGAACATCTCACCACTACTCCGTGTAACACTGTTCCGCCACAAAATCCCTCAACTTCAGAACCATCTAGAAAACTTCAAAAGGAATACGTTGGGCTATCAGCTAAGAGCAACGATAACTCCAAAGGCCACCAAGGGGAACGCACAGTTTGTAGTGGCTTCCCAAATGGAGTTTTTCTTAGGGATCCCAAGTCTTGCAGCAAATATTATATTTGTCTGAATGAAATGCCTATTCCCGGCAAATGTCCTAGTAATCTCAGCTTCGACATTAGGAGAAAGGTGTGCAATTTCCCAAATTTAGTGGATTGCTCTTACAACGAAGCCCCAGAGACCCCTGATTCGACAAAAACCCCATCCATTGCAGGACCATCAAGTTCGACACCTATAAATTCACCACCTTCCACCAAAGGAATACGGTCTACTACTCAAACACCGCCATCAGATACAACAACGAAGAAGGGTGTTTCTGCCTCAGTGTCACAGAATAGATATAAAAAGGAATTAATTGGGTTATCAAAGAAGACCAAGGATAACTCCACTGGCCACCAAAATGAACGTACAGATTGTAGTGACTTGCCAAATGGAATTTTCCTGAGGGACTCGAAATCTTGCAACAAATTTTATGTTTGTCTGAACGGTAAGCCCATTTCCGGCCAATGTCCCCGGAATCTTAACTTTGACATAAGGAGGAAGGTGTGCAATTTCCCCAGCTTAGTGGATTGCTCTCCCAATGAAGCTCCAGAGGCTAAAATACCCTCCAAAGATCTCAAAGACGCTTCGGTGCTAGCATGCAAATCAGCACGAAATGGAGCTTATATTCGTGATCCGAACTCCTGCAGCAAGTTCTATGTCTGTGCCAATGGTCGTGCCTTATCGCGACAGTGTCCGAGAGGCCTGTACTTCGACTTCAAGTTGAAATTCTGCAATTACCCAACGCTGGTTCAATGCTCGGTAGAAGAAACAGAAGCCCCAGTGGATAATCCAGAACCATTGGTTGAAGTGGGTATTCCGGATTGTGGAAAATCGGAAGAGGGCCAAGCCTTTGGTGACACCAAACAGCGTAATAAATATTATGTTTGCATAGGGGGAATGGCTGTCTTGCACTATTGCAGTCCAGGGCAGTGGTTCGATCATCAAAGCCAGAAATGCACCGATCAGCGTTTGGCTAAATTGACTTAAATGGAGGAAAATCATAAATCTAAATTATAATACTTTATTTAGAAATAGAAAAATGGTGACAGGGTACAAATATTGGGTAAAGGGTAACATAAACACATATGCTATTGTTATTAAATCCTTAAAGTGGTTACTGACTTATAACTTAATATATTTTATATATATATATTTAAACTTACGATTTAAACAACGAAAAAATAAATAACATGTACATATTCAAGAAAAGAATAATATAAAACTTGTTTTCCCCTTTTTAGATAAAAAGCATTTGAACTGTCAGTAATGGGCTTCGGAAAATTCCATAAAATTCCTTGGAAGTCAGCTGAGCGGCTAAAAGTCAAGCCGCCTGTCCCCTATAATTCTAGCTCGCTATCTTGGTGCGTTTTCGCGTGGCAAAGTCCAGACGGACGCTAATTTCTTTGTGCCGCGGAAGTGACGGCCAGCCACAAAGTTATCCCATTTAAATTTAATTACGAGATAAACGCATGTTCCTGATGTTTCTGGCGGGTCGCTTAGGCTCGAATGCGTCCGCAAGTAGGGAGCGTGCTGGCTCCGCTTACCTTAAAGCCGACTCCGTCTACGACGTCGTCTCCGGGTATAATTAAATTGTCCAAGAATCAGGAGGAGGAGCTTGTGGGCGGCCGTGGCAGACTGACAGGCACTTTGCGTCACTGTCGTGTGGCGACAAATTACAGGACACGGCTCCGTTTGCGCGCCAACTCATCGATTGTTGACTGGGGGGTTGGTGCCAGCTCGAAATCGATTTGATTCCAAGGCAAGTCCAGACGCCAGACGCACCAGTCTCATGTTACACTTGCCATCTGATAAGAGCTCGCGACGCCCTACTCCTTAGCTGCTTTTCTCCAGGCGTTTTAAAAGCTGGATATCCTGAATAAATAAGACTTCTTGTTGAAACTTGCTGATAGTTATTCCATCCAGGGTGGTTTATTATTATAAAAGCCCAAAATTCTTTGATAGCTAAGATTTCTTATTCATATTTGTGTTAAATTTGGGTATTCATATAGCTGGGAAATAATTAATACAAGTTTATTAATTTGTATTGCCGCTTTTGAAAGCATTATCCTTTGTCAAGATCTCCCTACTTGGGCGCCAAAAATGAGTACAGTGAACTGTGCCTTAAAATACCAAACCCAACTAGGGGTAAGAGAGAGAGAACGAGAGGGGTTGGGAAGTTTCTCACGAAATGCTGCGAGAGAGTACGAGAGACGGCCTCAGGGGTGGTTGGTTTTTAGGTGGCAGGTTTTTTTTCTACCACCAAAGGCGCCGGCTTCAGTTCGCCTTCAACTTCGCTTCGTTCCGGTGCCGCAATGAATCAGCTTAAATAAAAATGTTGTGATTTTCAGTGAGCCTACTTAAAACAAGTAGTATAATTATGAAAAACCGGCGAGAGAACCTCTAATTGTTTGTGATAAATGCCCTAAAACTATCTGGAATAAAAACCTAAGAAGTTTTCCACCCTTTTTGGAGTCTCAGTGAGGCTGTCGTGCCATCTCGCTCGCACACGGCTTGGTAATCGATAAGCTTAACAGCGGGGCTGTCCACCCGCTGGCTCCTGTTAAGCTTTAACGGCGAGTGTTGCGAGGTAAATGTTAACGAGACGCCAAAATAATCGCCATTAAAAACGAACTCGTCGCAGTCGCAGTTGAAACGTTGAGTGGGAAACTTTCGTCCGCGCTGTGCCAAACCCGAGTGAAATGTACAAAAGAAAATATTATTTAAAATAAGTACAATGTACATGCATACATGTACCACAGTTTGTACACAAAGCCAAATCTCGGATTAGCTTAGCAGTACATGTCCCCAAGGCATTTTTGAGTGTTCACAATTGATTGTGTGAGTAGTCACAAACTAACTCAAATGGTTTGCACAAAGAAAAGAAGTCATTCGATTCCGGCAAAGTGATTATTCGAAACATTATTAAACAGGGCGACTGTCGGGAATTTAATGAAATTATCCATAAACAACAAGAGCAAAGTGCATAATAAATTCAGTTACAGTGCCATAAAGAATACAAGAACAGCGAGTGAAACTGGAACTGCGGATAGGCACCGCTTTAAAAGGAGCAGGAGCAGGGAAAAGGAGCAGCAGCAGGAGCGAAAGCGGGAACGGTGACGGGAACAGGAGCAAGTGCGTTGGTGGATCGGGGGTTGCTGCTCCCGTATTCCCTGTGTTCCCGTGCGTTGAGGTCATTTGCACTCATTTGTCGCGGGTCCGAAAAGAGGGTGGATTTTCGCTCGGTCCGGCCACGCCGGCATGTGAGTGAGTGTGTGTATGTGAGTGTGTGTCTAACGGTTAATCTCATTCATCAGAGAGCCGCCAGCGGAGCCGTCAAGTTGAGTTTTACACATTTTACGCCTGCGAGTACTACGGGCGAGTAGTACGCTCTCTCTCTCTCTCTCGCTCTCTGTCTCTCTAAGAGTCCTTCTCTTCTCCCTGTGAGAGCCAAAGGATTTCAGCAGCCTGTTAATGCTGTTGTCTCGCTCGCACTCAAAGGGGGAGTGGTGTGGTCGCTGGCGAAGGTCCTTTTTGTGTGCGTGTGTGTACAGGAGTACACACTTATGGCAGCCTGCGAATGTGTGAAAGTAGTGCCACACACACACGCACATCCCAGGGTCAGGTCAGGAAGTGTGGTAACGGTAGGATTATTCTGTTGCTTTGCCACCTCCCCCCGCCCACCGCATCATCCTTCACTCAGTTTTGGATTTTCTAATTTATATTTTTTGTTTCGACGAGGTCTTAGCCGAGGCCGCCGGACAGGTGATTTATTTGAGTCCGCACTCCATAAAGTCCAGTAGTTCTCGCTGCAAAGCGTAATCCCCTGCCATCGCACCAGAGACCCATTAAAATACAGTTGAACCTGGCTATGTTGCACTGAAATTGGAGAAATAATAAATTTAAATTAATGGGAGTAAAGGGTATAAGGAGAAATAATGGACACAATTTCTTGAAGACGATATCGCACTCAATCTTGTTACAAGTTAGAGAAAAAGGTAATTTTCTCTGGGATATTTTTTAAGTCAGAGTACTCTGAAAATCTATTTGTTTTAGTTCGAAAAAGATTGAATTCGAAATTTTAGCTGACAAAGGCCTCAATTAAGATTTCAGAGGAACACGGTCTTTTTTCTGACAGATCATATAATGTTTTATAAAGAGAATACCTTTTAGTTAGCCTAAGGAAAATTGTACTCCAAATCTCTCTTAATACCTCATTTCCCCTCACCCAACTCTCGATAATTCATTGATTTAAAGAACATTCTTTTCCTAACCAAAATCCAGCATAATAACATACACAAGTTGGACTCCACATGGGAATAGCGATAACTCGAGTGCTGCTGCGGAGTGGTAGGGGCAGCCAGGCGTATTAATCATTAGCCTGACCTCGACCCTTTCGTGTGTCGCCTCATCCAACCAGCCCTGGAAACCCCAATCCCCTCCGTCCATTTTCCCCACTCGAGAGGAAAAACAACTTGATGGGGCTGTCAGCTTATGTGCTGCGCTGGGCACAAATGAGAAAACTGCCAACGGCTAAACATAAAAATAAATAAATAAATTTGATTGCGATTGCGGTTTCTTGTCTGGACTTGGACTCGCTCTCGTTCTCGGACTAGGAGTTGGAGTTGGCCCGGGGGTCTGGCTGGCTTCCAGCCCCGGGCCTCGGATCGCCGCGCCCGCTCCATTAATCTGTCAGTGGGATTTGGCCAAAAGGCAAATCGAGGACTTTGATTTTTTCGTCGTACTTCGGCTTCCGATTGCTCTTGTCATCATTGTGGCTGGTTTTTGCGTCTTGGGATTGTCTCAGCTGTCACTCGTTAGGGTTTCTTGTCAACACCCGTACGCTTGAGCCACATTCCCGTCCCTATTTCACCCGCAGTCAGTCCGTCCACCAGTTTCACGGTTTTGTCATCGCAATCGCCATGGCAGCGCAATCTCATGATTTGGCACTTTTGGAGCTTAAGGAAATGGGCATCATGAGTGGGGAAAGTCGAAGGGTTGGGCTTAACCCTCCACGGATGCTGGTGGTTATTTGCGGAACGAAGAAGCCGTAGCGATTTTGTATTTGGCTTAAAAAATAAAGGTTTTTAAATACATTTTACTTAGTTTACCAAGAGGAACCAAGTAAGGGTTGCTTTTTGTAAGATATTGAGTTTAATTTTGTTAGTAATAAGGCAATGGGAAATAGGATACTGCAGTCTCATCTTAACTTCAAAATTCTTAAACTCCTAAAAGCTTTCTCCTTCTCCTCCACTATCGAAAAATGATATTCCAATCAGCAAACTCAACAAACACTCTCAGGGGGGGTTGGAAACCCACAAATAGGACTTAATGCCGCAGAAAATGACTTCAAAAACACATGCAAACATGTCGCTCGCACAAAGGAGCTAAGCGAAAGCGATGGCCAAAACAATGCCCCGCCATTTTTGCTTCTTCTCACTCTTGCTCCTGAAATTACTCATACGCCGTGGCGCCCCAATGCACTCCCACAGTGACGTGTTTCGGCTTCTGTTGTTTCTGCTGCTGCTGTTGTTGTTGCACTTTCTGTTGGCAGCTCGGTTCCGTTTTCAGCAGACAAATAGACATGCCCTGTGCAGACGTGAGTCAGACACGGACGGAGACCGGCGGACACGAACACGGACCGACCAGCAGACGGACAAGGACGGTTGGACGGTGGATGGTGCAAAGTGGATACGTGCACGGTGGGAAAACTACGAACCCATCAATTGATGATAACTTATTTATATCTTAAGTATATATAAAGACATATTTAACTTGCAAGACATATTAGGAACATATACCAGAATCAAGAAAAATATATAAACAAGAGTGGATAAAGGAAGAACGTTCTCTTGGCTTTGTTTAAAATATTATATTTATTTCCCTTCGCAAATATTTTATTCCATTAACAAAAGCCACTCATTTCAAATTAAAGTATTCCCACCTTATTTATGTTATTTTACCCCCTTAATTCTTTTCTTTCTGTGCATGCGGGTGGCGAAACAAACTGGAAAAAAAAAAATCCGAAATCCTTTCGCAATCGCTGGCGGGTGCTGGCGAAGTGTTGCAAACATAAAACACTCCGCCGCCATAACGTAATTTCTTTTGTTTATAACGTCCTGCAGTTAATACATTTGCATTGTGTGTGCGAGGTGTCGGTGAATTCTCCCCACACGATTACAGGCAGGACAACAAAAGCGAGTCCCTTCGAATTCGCCCACCCCCCATTTTGGCCATTGTTGCCACTGCTTTTACTGCCCTTACTACCAAGTTTTTTGTGCCCCTGCCTGCCATATTGACTGAAAGCCAAAGTGGTCGCTTTTTGTGTGCTTTTAACGCGCTGCCAAAAATTGCGGGTTCAGGTGCGAAGCGAGCTCAACTTTATGTCATACATAGTACATAAATATTTATAATGCTCGGTCCTGGAAACCATATTCTGTTAAATCACTAAAAAGCGTATAGGTTAAGACCCTTCAAAGGCACCTGAGAAAATGTTTCCTGACCGTCATCAACTGTCGAGAAAAACCTTTTTTTCAGCTTTTAAGTTGGCTAAGTTAAAATGCAGGTTAAGCCTTAATAAAGGTCAAGTTCTATTTACAAATTAAGGTTAATTTAATTAACAGCATTTAGATAATTTTATTTACAAGTAATTACCCATAATTTTCAGCTTTAAATGCAATATTTGCATTAAGTTTCGTTTTATTTATAAAATATGATTAACTCAACAAAGTACTATTAAAAATAGTATTCCATTTCATATAATAAAATACATTCTTCATTTAATAAAATATTTTACACGGATTTCTTAAGTATTGATGATATTGTAATTATAGTTACCCTTCCAAATAAGGAATTTTGTTTTGTTGTCTCATACACAAACCCATCTAGTGATATAGATTTTATATTGTACAACTCCCTAGAATGTGGTACATAAATTAGGACTCACTCTGGCACCACAATCCTGACCATCATGATCGCTGCAAAAGGAACTGCAGCGAGGCATCAGAAATAAATAAAAGGGAACCCTCCATAATCTATTCGACGAGGAAACCCCACAGGGCCATTAATTGTGTGTCGCCTAATTTTTTTTGTTTGTTCACTTCCACGTTGTGCTGGCCATTTTGGGCATAGTTTCAGTGGTTGTTTCTGCCTCTGGTTCTGTTATTGTTCCCGTGACTGCTCCGTTACTGTTGGCCATGTTTCTATGGAGCGGCCAAAGCCGCCTTTGTTGCGTTGCCAGCCTTCTTTGTGTTGAAAAGCCAGTGCTGGTAATTTATGCGGCTTCCCAGTTCTCCCCGGCCGATTTTCCTAACATTTCCCCACCTCATAGTTTTGTACTTTTCGCCCGTTATCCTGCCAGCATGGATCTAAAATCCAAAACGAAAAAAAAGAAAGGAAAATGAAAACGGTAGCCAAGTCAAAATTATTCGCTTTGATTTGTATTTTCCGAATTTGTAAATTAGAGGGCAATCAAACCGTAAACTTTTATTTCTCTTCGCTGGAAAAGCGCACGAAATTGGTCGTGTATCCTCTAATGTCCTTTCGAAAGCGATTTTCTCAACTGCCCAGAAAATTGGTTGCCATGGCGGCCAGGACAATAACAAAAAAATAACAACCATGGAAATACACAACAACGGCCAGCACATCCCTACCTTCCACGGTATTGTGTGTGTATGGGCATGGTATGCCATGTTCATGTTTTGAACACACCTTCATTTCTACATTTATGTCCGGATTTGTGTTCCAGTGTGAATATTGGGTCAGCGACGTGTGTACGGTTCCTGTGTGTGTTTTTCCTCAAGAGCAAATCGCTGTAGCCCAATATATCCGGGGGGTTGCATATGTCCGTCTGTCATCTGTGTTCATTAATTGTAGTTTTCCTTCCACAATTTATTGTGGGCTGCCTGTTAGTGAAACATTTTTATTATAGATTTTATTAAAGAGTTTTAGGTATTTTAGAATTTTAATGAAAAGAACTAGGGGGGTTTTAATATAGAATAACAATAGGATAATAATAATTGTATTGCTTAATTGTAACTCTAAGATCAAACTAATAATTCTTCTTGAAAATTTCTTTATACTTAAGCCTGCTTTCAAAGTTCTTATATAATATCTTCTTTTATTTCGAAGCAATCTCAGTCAAAAGCATCAACATTCAGTAAAGATAAATAATCATAATAACAATAATGATAAGACCTACTCTGCAAAAGAATACAAGCACCTTTTGAGGTGGTTTGGCCTGCCCTTTAAAGGTTCAAAATGCGCTAAAGCTTATTGTTATTACGGACAACTCACACTCTCTGCCCCGAGGGATAGGAATTTATAAAAATGAAATTCATCTGGGGGGCCCTGGGAGCGTAAAAGCCACCCGTGGGGAGATGATGCCAAAAGCAGAAAGAGTGGCTCACAAAAGAGGACAAAGTGAAAAGCTATAATCAGATTTAATTAAACACGAAATTGGAACGTTGGCTGGATGTCAGGATGCCCGGACGGGCGGAATGTGTGTGTGACACGGTCACTGGCCATGCTCTCCGATTCGGCTGCGGGTCCTAGTTTAGCTCCCAGTTCCAGTTCCAACAACATGTCAGCATACACACAGAGTGTAGTATATAAAGGACTCGCTCCTTGGCTGCATTTAGCCGTGATATATGTGTGTGTTGCATTTTTTCTGCAGGCTGCTTCTGATTTCTCATTATTATTTCGCTTTATGTGGAGCAGCTGGCCACGATTTCTAAGTGTGATAAACTTGCAGCCTCGAAGCCCCCTGGCGTTCCTGTGCTTTTCTTTTTTGCCCCCATCTCTCACGGCTTACAAAATGTGGAGCACAGATGGTCAGTGCTTGGAAATCAACGCCAGCTCCAGCTCCTTATTGCCCCTGCGCCTGCCAGTGCATTTGATGCTCATTACTTTTTTAACGCCCCGCCCCCCCGCTCTCACACACACATCCTTCGAGGATCCATGGCATGGGGAGGACAATGTATTTATAGCCTGCGCCGCAATGATAGACCCATCCACACTGCGTATACGTAATATTTCATTTTGCATGCACTCTTAAGGGCTAACTGCGTCCCCTTCTGCGGGTCTAAATTTATGCATTGATTGCCCTGATTCAACCGAGAGATATCTGCAGTCTTTCAAATATTGATTCCAGTCAGTGGGCAATATTATTAGGTTGAGAACTTTCAATATTATGAGTGAATTGGGGAAGAAATAGAGAGAACCATAACTAATATTAAAATATGTTAAAGAATCTCTAAAGTAACTCAAAAAATTATAATTTAACTTCCCCCTTTTTGATTTAATTTATTCTATATTTTCTCATGAAGCTAACAAATCATAAAACCTTTTAAAAAATGCCCTGGAAGCTAGAGTGTAATACAGAAAACATTCAGTGCAGCGGAAAATTAATTTCTGCGACCATTATCTGTCATCCGTTGCCCCAAGCTGTTGCCATTTGATCGGCCGCATTTTTTCCCACCCATCAAATTCCAGTTTTTTCTAACTTCATGCCCTTTTTTTCGTTCGTTTGCAGAGTGAAATTGGAAACACTGGCCGATGAAAATTCATAAATGAAAGCTTCTAATTGCCGGAGAATGACAAACGCGACAAGAAATCAGCGAGAGCGAACAAAAGTGGAGCCTTCTTTTTAGGCACACCGAAAATCGGCAGCGAAAGCCGCGAAAATTGAGCCGCCGCAGCGTAGGAGATGCTGTTGATGCCCACATCCTGTGGGCCGGGCCCGCCCCTCGACCATGGCCCAACCTCGTCCCCTTCCCGCCGACCAGAAGATGATGGAGAGCCGGCCCAACGGTCAGGGATCCCGGCCTCGAGGCCCAGTTCAGGGTCGAGCATTCCCCGGTGGCTGCTAATGCTGTTGATGCTCTTCGCCATCGTGGCCCAGACACCAAGGGGCCAGGTGGCCGCCGAGAAGAGTAAACACTGTGAGTACACCTCCGAGCGGGGGGAAAATAATTTATGGGACAGTGGATTTCACTTTCATGAAGATGCTAAGGCGTACGATTTTTCCAATACACATTTTCTTCATTTAAATAAAAATATGTCCGTGCAGTGACATAATGGAAAATACTCATGCAGGATATATCTGTGTGTTTTTATGCATATGTCAAGTGAACGCTCTCCTCCTTCTTGTACAATAAAATCTGTCAACAGCTTAGTTTTATGTTTTATGTTGCCTTGCGATTTCCCGATCCGCCCTTGTCCGACAATAAAAATTTGTGTGTGAGCAGCAAATGTAATAAAAGTGCATTAAAATGTTGCCAAACAGAAAAAATGAGGAGTTCAAAAAAAGAATGGTAATGCCTGAACTATAAACATATAAACACCAAAAACACACGCGAATTCTTTTATAGATATATATATATGTATATATATATTTGGGTGATGACATTGTGCGGCAAAGCTCATGGGGTAATTCATTCAGTTTCCACATATTGTTTATGTGGCGAATAAACAACAAATAAATACATTTTTACGATGCAATGTCAACGTGCACACAGAAGCACGTGCCAGGAACTTCATAGCTATCATTTTTATGTGTATCTTGTGTTGGGTGAGGAATACACGTTGTAAATAATATAAAACATAAGTAAATTCCTTAAAAAATCGTTATATTATTTACTAATTAATGCCAGAACCCCCTCGTTTTGAAAACCCTCCCCACATGTGCAAATAATGCTTAAAGTTCTTATATTTTAAAGACCCCTGCGCCTTCGGGAAAGTAATCTTTGCCGTACAAGCCCAATGTCGGAAATAGTCCGATTATAAACTGGTTGAGGGAAACGGAAAACGGAGCTGGGCCCCTGCGTACGTATATGGTTTCCCCGATACGGCTAAACGGAGAATAGCGACCGCAATTGCCGACCCATGAAATGGAATTACTCAAGCGGAGCGTCGCGTCGTTGCCGGCTCCTCCGTGCTCCATCTCCTCCATGCTCTCCTGGCTCCAGTCATGCCCATGCAGTTTGCGTTCCGGCGACGAAAGTTGTTGCCGCAAATTATTTCCGTATTTTAGCATTAAATCATAATTAAAATTTGAAGTAAAACAACTTACATGCCAGCAATTGGGGGCGCCGTCGCTGCTTCTTTTGCAGAAACTGGAGGCGGAGTCGACGTTGCCGTCGCTGCAAAAGTTTGCTTCTCGAGGGCGCTGAAAAAGTTCGCTGCATACTTATTTGGGCTCGTTTCCGGTTTGCTGCTCCTCCGCCTCCTGCTGCACTCCAAGCCCCCATCCGCGGCCTAATTGCAGCCTCCTTTCCCGGGATAGGAAGTGGGAAAAGGGCTTTGGGGGAGTCGAGTCGATGCCAACTGGCACAGATCAGGCCACAGATCTTACTTTGGGATGTGGAAAGTAAAATGGAAATTTATATTTATTAATTTGGTTAGGGAAACCTTTGATAATTAGGAAATTAATCAATATATAGGGACCTTTTTGGTTTGCCAATTTTATTTGTATTTTTTATATATCAAAAGTATAGAGGAACTTCGGACTTATAAGGCATTTCTGTACGTATACCAATCTTTATTGACAATTAAAACTTGTTTGATATTCAAAGAAACCCCGTATTCCTAAGCTGTCTCCGGTTGTAACACTTTCCACCTCGTACCACTGTGCCACTGTGTCTGATTTAATTTTTCTTGCTCATTTCCGGGGCGACAAGGACGATGCTTAGCTGCACTGGCTGCTGCTCCTGGGAGCCTCTGCTGCTCCTGCTCCTACTCCCGCTCCTTCAGCTCCTTATTCTCTGTGGTCATACACACGCGGCTACAGCGAGGCTCACACTCAGACTCAGACGCGAACCGCAGGAGCGGCTCCCTGCTCCTCGCTGCTCCCTGCTCCTCGCTGCTCCCTGCTCCTCGCTGCTCCCTGCTCCTCGCTGTTCCCTGCTCCCTGCTCCCAGCTCCCTGCTCCTCGCTGCTCTTTCCTTCTCTCCCCCGCCTCTCGTGGGCTGTCCCCGGCAGACTTGTGGCCCACGTGGCGTGTACTTAATTTCCCATGCTCATTGCAGGGGCGCGTTAACTTTTTTACCGGCCACATACTTACTGCCTACCGGCAGGGCTCCCCTCCACAACAGGCTCCTCCTCCTCCTCCTCCTCCGGGCAAACCCTTTTACTGCCGCCTCCTGCCGCCACTCATTCCGCTGTCGAGCCGCATTGAAGACTTCTCAACTCGTTGAACAAAATTTTGCACAAAAGTTTCATAATTAATTTCATGTTAAGTGGCAATGCGAGCGATGGGCGTGGTCCTGCCAGGCCCAGGCCCAGGACCTCCCAGGCCGCCCCGCTCAGTGGTCGTGGTGCCTGGACTGGTGTCTTTAATTTGAATTGTCATTTCCTTTCTTCGGCAGCCACTCCAGCGTGTCGTCTGCCAGGCATCCGGCTTGCTCCAGCATCCTTTCCTCTCCTCTAAATATATATTCCTGGCTGCGGTCGCACGTTCAACTTGATTAGCGTAACTTATAATGACTCGCACGACGGCGGCGGCGACAGGAGCGAGCCTCACTCAAATTCTATTCTCGCAAAACACTTGCAAACAGTTGCTTACATAAGTAAATATACATACTGGGAATTGGGAGGTGGGCGGTGGGGATTTTCGGGAGCCTTTGCAAGTGGTTTTCATAATTACTTTGTGTGTGAGCACTTCATAGTGGCAACTTTGGCGACTGTCACAGAGCGACCGAACTTTGCTTTCACGTTTGCTGTTTCCTGCTTCCTGTTTGCCAGCTCTTCACAAATATGTGTGTGATATTTGCTCGTAATTATATATCCCCATATATGTGTAGTATTATTACTCGGCATTTTGGTAATTGGATTGAGACCAATATAGTTAAATTAAGTATGCACTTATTAGCTGTTCCGGCTTATCACATTGATATCCCTTTTGATGGAGTTTCGGCCTCTTGACTAGTTTGGGAATTGGTTATTTCATTTGGTTTACCAAGGACATTATATTAGTCGGGAGTATAGGGATAATGAATTAAATTCCTGACGAGATTAGCTCATAATTGGACTGAGTGTTATAATTTATGTGGTTTACTTGAAACCTATATATTTATATTAAGTGCCTGATTTGATTTACTTATGAGTAGTATTTTGGAGTAAGGTTTTTGGAATTTAAAGGAGAGTAGGCCTATAAAAATGTACTACAAAAAGCTAATCAAAGTTATCAAAGGCAGGACATAAGGCATTGTCATATCAGCTGGAGGACCAGCTAGTCAAGCTCAACCACACGGAATGCTGCACCTTGAGACGTGCCTTGGATCTGGATGGTTGACTGCCGCAGAAGTTCCAAGAACGAGCCACCTGGTACCCATTTTTCCGCTCCTTTTTAACTCTTCTACATATCAAAAACTAAGCACATTTAGATAGGCTTCCCTTTAATGTTTGCTGCCACTTAAATATATCGATCTCATCTGTTGGATCTAAATACTTTATGCTGAATATGGGTATGGGAATTTTATTGGATTTCCCTTTGTAATGGCTGAAATGCGTATGTTTTGACAAGGGACACTGACAGCGCCCACGCTTCGCCTGCCCCGAGGACCCACTCCATGCCTCACCTCTCCAGCCATTGTGCGATTTCCTGCAATAATGCGAACATTATACAATTTTGAAAAATATGTCACGTTGCTGGGATCCAACTCCGTCTCCAGCTCCAGCTCCGCCTCTGCCTCCCATTCCCACTCGAATCCAACTCAAATAGAAGCTGATGGCTGCCTGCCAATAAATTTGTGAGAAAAACAACTGTCGACGGGGACGAAGAAGTGGCATACAACTTTTGCTCTTTGTGTGGCATAAATATGAATGGATTTGGACTTGGACTTCGGGCTCTTTGAGGCTCAAGGGAATGGCAGGCAGGCAGTGGGACCAACTGGTCCACTGCGGCATATACACTCCGCCTCCTCCTCCTCCTCCTGCCCACACACTCACAAATATTCCAGAATGAGTTTCAACCGAGGGGCAGGAGGCTGGAGCTGGAGCTGGAGCTGGAGCCCGATGCGGTCTTCCCACGTCGACGGTTCAGTTCACAAAGGCCAAAGGGCTGAGAGCGCGGGGCCAGGACTTTCCATGGGCAATAAATTTTAATTTTTCCTAAATCCTTGCGCATACGAAATGAGATTTGTAACAAGCCGCAGCAATCATCTGGCTTCGCTTTCTTTTCGCAGCCTGAAAATTTCTCCAACTGCGGAAATGATTGCCCTGCCTGGCATATCTTGATTAATTGTGAGTAGCATAATTTGAGTTGAATAGTTTAAATTTTTGAACCCTTTTAAGTTGGAATTAAAATGAATGAACCTAAGGGAGTAGTTAGTAAATAAATGAGAAGTGCTGAGGCAAAGGACTCATTTACTAAAGGGTTTTAGTAGCTAGCTAGCTAGGTCTAGCTTTCTATGGGGTTTTCTTTGGGTTAATATATTAGTTATTTTATATTTTCACTAAAAACTAAAATATTTTCTTGAAGTTAATGTGATCTATGAGCATTTTCCAGTAAGGGAAAAGAAAATCTTCTTTAAATAAAAGCCATAATAAACCAAAGACCATACTTCATATTTTTTCCCTTTCATAGAATCATACAAGTGTTTATATATATAATTGCAATAAAAAGGAAAGCTTACATTATGACCATCATTTATTACATCAAACAGATTTGGTATTTGGCTTAATTCTATACCCTTTATACCCCCATTTTCTAACACCATTCACTCGTCCTCCTGTCGCCTGCAATTCCCTAACCTCCTAATAATAAATCCTGGCCGAGTGACGATGACTCAGCTGCTTAGCGATCCCTGGAGCTCCCTGGAGAGCCGGCCAGGCCAGGTCACAGTCAAATGCGCAGATAAATGTTTATGGAAGATAAATTGCAGCCAGCGGATAGAAATCAGGCAACGCATAATAAATTCCATTTGTAGTTCGCAACTCTCTCTGGCCAGAGGAAGCCGAGGGAAAAAGCGATGCCAAATCGAGTATTGATGCGTTGGCATCCCGCGGCACGACGACGACGACGGTGTCACTGCCAAAAAGCCCCCTCCAGCATCCATCCATCCCATCCTCTTCCTCCGATTCCCGCCGAGAACAGCGAACAATGAATTCGTTCGACGCGAATTGGTTTTGGGAAATCGTCCACGAACGTGGGCGGATCATTTATCAATATTTCCGCTCTGCTGCTGGAGAGTCGGAGTAAGTAATCGCTTATTATTCCGAATCGCTCGATAAATGCAATGCATATGTGTGTCCCACTAACCCCAACAGAAGCGATTTTCAAATTAAATTTATGTATTCAGCCAACAACAACAAAAAAAGAAAGGACAAAAATAGAAAACACACATTCTGTCAGGCGCTTGAATTAGGTTTGACAAATGGAATTCGGTGTATTTCCCCAGCCATGAATGACCCATTTTTAATTGGCTTATTTATTGACAACCGACATTCATTTGGATGGTATTTAGGCGGAGAAATATGTGTGATTTTATTTGTAAACAAAAGTTTGGTAATTGAATCAAGGAGAGATTAAAAAGCACGACTATGACATACCCGGTATTCAAAGCAAGACTAGTTAAATGCGGCTAGGAACATGTTGCTCAATGTCTTTAGTTTGAAAATGGGTTTGAGACTCGAAAAACTTCCATATTTATTATCAAATTTTATTATAATTAAAAAAGCACATCCACATAATGAATATATTAACTTATTAAATAAATGGAAATTTACTTAAATGTATTGATAATGCAAGACTTTTCACAGCCAAACAAAGGACCTTTTATGTAAGTCCCTGGGTGTTCAATAACTTCTCGTGCCCTGCATTCCTTGATTTAATTTCGAAACCTTAAAGCCAAACACCGAAGCCTTGAGTACTGCATTGATGAATTCCACAAATCCTGGCAGGACCAAGAGAGAGCCTCCGAGAGAGAGGCACAGAAAAAGCTGGAGGAAAGTGTAAGAAACGGGCCACAAAGGGGCATAAAATGAGTTGAACATTCCGGGCATTGTGCCTTCAGTTAAGCACATGAATCCCTTTTGTAATCAAATGCACAGAAAATTGTATTCTATTCAAGAAAAATCCGACCGAGTCCCAAGCCTCTTTCGTGTCGTCCTGATGGGCTTTGTATCGGCGGCGGCTGGGTCCTTCCTTTCGGGGGCGGATATGTCCGTCCGTATCTGTATCCCACCCTCTTCCTCCCTCCCACCTTACCTCCCTCCATCCCCCTCTGTGTGTGCGTGATCCACTTAGGCGTTGCACGGAATATCCACGCGCCCGCAAAACAAAGCAGAAAAATTATCCGGCGGAGCCAAGACTCGGGCAGTGGGCGTGGCTGGAGGCTGAAAGGAAAATATTACAAGAAGCGCCTAGACAATAGCACCGAAATAAGAAAACAACAATAATAAGGAAAACAACAAAATACCAGAAGAAAAAATACACCAAGAATAGCGTAATAAACTAACGCTGAAGCTAAACTCGCCCGGCACAAAACTATGCAAAAAGTTTGCTCTTTGTTTCGCAGCACCAGCAAAAATGGAATTAATAAAAGGAAAAATGATTTTTCGAAAAATATTTAAGCCCTCTCTGCTCTGCTCTGCTTTGCTCCCATTTCCCTCCATTCCCCTCTGTAGGCCAGATAAGACCGGCAAATGCCGGCGAGGGCGGCGCAAAATTTAATTAACAATTTGTGAAGGGGAAATAAACAAAAGCCCCGACGGGCTTTTGCCCCAACAACGGACATCCAGCGGGCTCATCTGGGTTTACCTTTCCCATGGCCATGGCCAGGGCCAGGACCGATCTAGTCCGGGGATTGAGGAGCCATTCGATGGCTGCATGACAAGTTGAGCGCTCCTTGACAAGTTCTTAATGAAAAGCTGAAGAGTGCCCGTAATTAAACTGCCCTGTTGTCCTGTTGCAGCGAGCGGCGCTGCAAAGTTTGCTTAAAGGACTCCAAACTGAGTCCTAGGTCGGAACACTATTCGATGAAAGCTCTTTTCTTGTAGAATCAACTTTTTCAATACTGAATCGGGAAAAAAGCTTAAGAAAATGTGTACTTAAGACCATGTGTACTGGTGATTTTATTACCTCACTTTCTTGTTAGCTCAAAAGTGAAATAAACAAATTTTAGGGCATTGTTTGCTTAATAATTTTTTTAAATTAAATTAAATTGACAAAAAATTTGTAAAAAAATAGAAATCGAGTTTTAAATGCAGAAAAGTTCTCCATTAAAAACTAAGAAGAAAAAACCACTTCGGAATCCGTTGAGTTTAAGCAAAGTTACGATCGATAAATCGATCGATAAACAAATTATTTAATATTAAAAATAGAAGGTAAACTTGAAATTAATATTTAACAAAGCCAGAATATGATAAGGAACCTTAAAATTGATATGAATATATTCAAAATAATATAATAAATAGCTAATACAATTTTTATGTGAAAACTCTTCACCTATAATTAATTCAAACACTTTTAAGAGTTCTTTAGAAACTCTACTTATGTAATTTTGTAATCCTTCGAATGAACAACAATTAACCTTAACCAATTTGCAAAAGATCAAACTTTCCATCTCACAACTGCCAAGGTAGAAAAGTGATTCTGCAAAAAATGTGAACTATAAATTCTCCAACTTTTGACTATTCAAACATTTTGACAAGCGACAATTCGCCTGATTATTGGAAAAGAATCGGGCGACAGGCAAGGCAAACTTGAATGGAATCTTATCGTCCTGGCTGGGGTCCTTTTTTTGCAGCTCCTGGCATTGCCTGTTTTCCTGCCTTCTCCGCCATAGTTGCTTCATTAGTTTGGCACTTCATCTTCGCTGCACGCTCGAGTGGCCTTGGTCCTGGTCTGAGGTTGCCACATCCCAGCCGTGGCACCCGCTTTGAAAAGTGACAAAAGTTTAATGATGCGTTTAAGTTGCACGTGGCACTCCCTTTGGCGCCCACTGCGTGCTCCGCAGTACTCTCGACAGCAGGATTTGATGAGCTCTACGCATTGCAATATTTGTTTGAACCAGCCTGCTCCTGCTCCTTCTTTGGCTCCTCTTCGGAAAATTGCAGCTGTCGACAGGCTATTGATTTTTATCACGTAACTCCCAGACAAATTAAGGTAGTAGGTCCAGTGACCCTGAGAATCAAAGTGCCCTTTTGCTCTTCCAAGAATAACATACACTTTATTTTAAGCAGTGAACTATTGCTTGAATCAATGGAATTAAGATAAAGTCTTGAGTGAGATGAGATAATAAAATCAATTAATTTTACTAGATTAAATAAGCAAAAGTCCTCTTCTTAATCCTGTTTAATTTCATCCACCTTGGAGTCCTCCAGCTGCTTGAACTGTATAAGAATAACCAGATACGTGGTGACCGCCGAGAAGATCTTGAAGAGCGTGGAGTTGTCTATGGAGAAGAAGCCGTAGGCGGTGAACTGCAGCTCCTGCTTGATGCTCTTGGTGAGGAACTTGTCAGCAATGTTCTGGAACTGTTTGCTCTTCCCGTACACCCTGGCCAGAATCTGGGCCGTGCCATTGGCCTCGGAGGCCAGGCAGTCGCAGGAGCTGCATATCACCGCCATGGTGATGGTCTCGGCCAGCACCCAGGCACACGACAGGCCCATGGTGTCAGCCACTTCCAATCTGGAACTGGTCGAGCTGGCCGTCAGGGTGGCAAAGGCCAGGTAGCTTTGATTCGTCACCGTGTAAAAGGCAAAGCCGAAGAAGAACAGGAGCGCCACGCCGGCCACGGAGTTCATGTTCTCGGTGATGTAGCGGAACTTGCAGAGCACCTCGATGAGATTACTCAGCTCCCGCCAGTTCTCTCCGCTGGAGACACCCTCCTGCAGGATGAAAGCATCCAGTTTCCGGTTGAGAAAGCCAATCCTCAGGGCCAGATTCATGAGAATGGTGCGCAGGTATAGCGAAAGCACAGTGGAGTAGAGCAGCTGCAGGAAGTAGGCCAGCAGCAGGATGCTCTGCCTCGTGGAACCGATGCCGCTTCGAAAGTGGATGTAGTAGAAGGCCACCGCCAGGACTCCGGCAGCCGCTGAAGCCACCAGGGTTCCCAGTTTCCGGCAGCTGTAGTTCTCCCGGAAGCCGTTCACCTCCAGATACTCATCGATCCGTGCGATCTCCCGCAAGGTCCGGAAATGACGAGACGCATTCTGCACGTTAGACAGGACCATCATCGTGTAGCTGCCGATGCACAGCAGCGTCTCGATCGTCCTGTTTATCTCCTCGGTGTCCCCCTGGGCACTGGCCACCAGTCTGTACTCACGGGAGGCGAAGAGCACGTCCTCGCCAAAGCAGAGCGAGGTGATCAGCATGATGAGGGCTATCAGGCGGCCATACCAGCGGCCAAGTCTGCCCAGGCGGAGAGTCTCCCCGTCGTCGCCGGCATAGAAGGGCAGCAGGGCGCAGAGCTGCGAGGGCAGGGCTATGGCTCGGATATCCTGCAGGATCTTCATGGTGATGTGAACTGTTTGGCGAGAGTTACTCTATTGAGGTGTATGCCAGGTGTGGCACTTACTAGGCATTAGCTTAACTTGGCTTTCACTGAGTAATTAGGTGTCATTAAAATTAATTAAGGAGTTAATTTTGATAGTATTTCATGGGAATTATATCATAAACTAAGACAGGCTTTGGGATCGAATGGAAAATCGATCATAACTATGCCAAAAAGGCATTCAGTTCAAACTGTGTTAGTTTTTATTAGGTTTTTGCAATTTTTCCTAATATTTTATTAATCATTAATGTTGATTTTAATGGTGAATCTTTCATATTAATTTCCTTAATAGTAATGGTAAATATATCCTAAACTTTACCTGACCCTCTGCTTGATTGCCCATCACCACTTGGCTCCCGGAATCATGACTGATGAGGGGGCTAAGTAGTTTCCGTGGGACAATTACAATCATTGGCTAATTACGAGCTAATGCGACCTGTCATAATGGCGCCCTGACATAAATATCCGCGGAACTTAAAAGCCCCTGTCCAATGCGCCACGCAAATTGCCCAATTACTTTGACAAACCGCCGACGGCGCACGGAGCTCGATGAACCACGTGAATGGCTTGTCGAAGGACATCGCGGGGCCAAAGGCAGTCAGTCGCTGGAACTGGGGACTATGGGAGCAGAGCAGAGATTATGCTCATTATGCAAACGCCTCGGACGGATGAGCTCGTCGAGGCGAATGGCATTTACTTCAATTATTTCATTAAAGCAGCACAAGCAACACAAGTCCAGGGGCGTCATCTGTGAATCCTTGTGGCCATCGCAGCGCCTCGAAGATGCCATCGAATTTTGTGTGCCGCTAATGGAGCGTGTGAGTCCGGCAGCAGCTGTCGGAGCCAGGAGCTCCGGCTTAGTCAACTATGAAAGCACTGCAAAAATTGAAATGAAATCTAGACTTGGTTTTCTCTTGTGTTACATTTTTATGATCAATTATTTGTTAGACTTACTCAAAGCTCATAGTTTCTGACGGGTTTTGTTACAGATTTTACAGATTTAAGTTTCCCTAGTTTACCAGATTTTCCTTTTCCTCAGTGCATCCCTTTTGTGGGGGCGTTGACATCACACGAACGCCGGAGGTCACTCGGGGGCCAGTAAAATTCAATATCGGAGCCCAGGAAATTCATTGTTTAACCTTTGTTGCTTAAATTGCTCAAATTCCTGCCATTAGTTTGACAAACGAGCCAGCGAAATTATTTTGTTGCAACCAAGTTGCCGGGCACATCCGGAGCAGGAGCAGGAGCCAGAGCAGGAGCCGGACCAGGAGCAGGGGCAAGGACCAGGAGCAGGACTGTGAACTCGGGCGGGGATGATCGAAAACCAACCAGATTTCAGGCTAAAGTTTTTGCCACAGCGCCGAGAGCTGCAAACCAACAACTCTGACCCCCAATCCGCAATTCCCCAGCTCCTCCGCTCCACTCCACTCCACTCCACTTCCCACCCACCGAGAACCGAACTTTCCCCCAATTCCAATCCCTGTGCTCGCTTTGGGGCACGCACTAAGCTTGCCCCTGTTGCGGTTTCGCTACCGTTGCCGTTGTGCCCGCCGCCGCTCCTTGCGGCATCCTCGGATGTGCCGCTTACGTTACTCGGTTATTCCATTGCTGCAGATTTATTTGCGGTTTTGCATAATCACTGAAAATTAGTTTAAAATATTTACATTAAATTTGCATCCCGATGTCGGGGCCTGGGGTCTGTCTGCTCCAGGAAATGCCAAGTATAAGCCCTTAAATGGGCATTAGCCTGCTGGCCGGGTTCAGGGTTCAAAACTCCAAGTGGGGGCTAATTAAATGAGGCGCCTTGATTAACTAGAGATTATTTGGGGTACCGGTGCTTTGAAGGCAAACATGGCCAGCAAGTGAAACTGTTTTAAATTAAATTGATTAAACATTTGTAGTTTGTAGGAAGGATAACTAAAAACAAACTAGTTTCGTGTGATGAAATGTTTACCAAGTCCAACTTGGCTACATATTAGTTAATAAATACAATTTCTTGGAAGGAAGTGTTATTATTGACTTACTTTCTCTCCAAAACTCTTAATAAATATGAAAGTTTTCCTCATATTTTTCTTTGGCTTTTCAAAAGTTCCTATGGCATAAATATTTGCCAAAGCAATACGAACTTTCTCTAATCACAGCCTCGCAGCCAAGTTAAATTCGTCAAATAAAAAACCCCTCGCACAGTCATCGTTTGCAGCTGCAATATTGTATTCGCTGGCATATTTGAAATACTAGTTGATTATCCCCGGGAAAATCCTTTGGGATTCTGTGACTGTGACTCACTCGCTTACCTGTGCCAACGAGCATTATAATTCGCAGCTTCCATTTGCTTTTATAGTCATGTTTGTCCAGTCGAAACTGCGGGAACTGTCGATGATTGAAGCATTCAAGGATCTACTACACAGTGAAAATGGTAGTAGAACTATTTTAAACTATGTTTTTTATTTAATAAATATTATAGTATAAAGTTTCTTTTTGGTTAGCTCAGAGAGTCCTGTATTTACCCAGGTCCTTGGTCCAAGTGTGTGTGGGAGGCAGCTCCGGAGGATGAGGACAAAGTTAGAGCAGCAGGGTAAACATAATTTTCCACCGGGCATAAAAAGAAGACATTGAATGTCCACGGAGGCATTCCTCCGGAATGGAGGAAAAACTGCACTTGGAGTTTGGGGCCAAAACGCATTTAGGACCTCCAAACACATCCGGCAGCGGAAGCATTAAGCTGCAGAATGGCCTCTCCTCCGACGGCGACCATTACCAATGCGATTCCGAGTGCCGGGAGTTGGAGTTATGATGACGACGACGATCCACAACTTGGATGTTGTTTGGAAAGACTGTTTGCCAAGTTTGCCACCCAGCGATGGTGGGGATTTCTACCATCAAGATAAGTCTGAGGACTGGCAGTTAGTTGAATGGCAACATAAAGTGGTTCCCAGCTCCTTGGAAGCAGCTTTGGTGGCATTATTAGTCGATTAATAACGCG
>VNJV01011701.1:0-25349 GCA_008042635.1 Drosophila nikananu
TGGCCTGCTGGCCAAGCAACCTACTTCTGCTAATGCACAGAGACAAATATTCCATTGAAAGAAGGGAGATAATAAAAAGAGTATATATAGAAATATTATAACGATTTATTATAACATTACCAGTGACCTTTTGAGTACTCTAAACATTTTTATAATATTCTTGAGACTATAAAAGAGAACATCTACCATTTTTGCCATGTGCAAACTGCAATTGAAAGTGAGGCTGAAGCCCCAGTCTCTTGGCTATACCTGGAGCTGGTGCTGGAATCGGGTTGGGTATCGTCGCCGTCGCCGTCGTCGGCGTCGTCAGCTGTTAGAAAGCTTCGCTGGACAGCGGCACAGTGGCATGTGGCAATTGCAACACATCCAGTTGCCATATATACTGGATGTGGATGTGGATATCGATGTGGTTATAAAACCGTATTTAGGTCAATCAAATTTTCGCATTTGGCATTTTGAAATTTCTTTACGCAAATGCTTGTGCTATTTTTTAATGATTTTCTAACCATACCAATCCAGTCTCGTGTTGCTCTCTCGAATTGCATAATAAGCCAAAGAAGCCAGTCGGCTAGCCAGCCAGCCAGACAGCCAGACAGCCAGACAGCCAGCTAGCCAGGTGACCAGGCCGTGGCCAATAAGCACAAAATTGTAAAGAAACGTGTTTCACTTTTTAATTTTTTTGTTGTGGGGACTTCTTAATGGACTGGCGCTGTCGCTGTTGGGGCGTGATTTTGTGGGCAAGGAGTGTTGTTCAAGGAGTTAATGGGCGGGGGAGTGGCCTCAGAAGATAATAATAAATAATGCCGACTTCCGACTGTTGAACTTCGAATGAAGTCGTTAAGTCCCGGAGCCTTGCCTCGTCGATTGTGATTCCTGTTTCCGCATCCTTTCCCTTTCCATACCCTTGAGAGCAGTTCTTTTTTTTACTTGCTTTTTTGTTAAGGCAAATTAAATGCGGCCTTAATTATTTTATGCTCATTAAGAGTACAGCTAAATATTTGCCCTGCAAAATGCCACAAATTAAGGCGGCAGAGTCTTGGCCCAAAGCGGTTTACAATCTGCCTGCAATTAAAACTAAAAGATACGCCACAGAAAACAGCAATAACAACTACAGAAATCCTCAAAAACAAAGCATACGAAATATAAATGTCATTAATTGTGACTAAAATTTATTTTTCTTTCGTTTTTGCTGTTGTTTTTATTGTTGCTCTTTTTTTCTTTACACAATTTTGTTCATAAACCAAAATCGCTCAATTGTGACAGCAGCGACGAAAAATGTTTAACTAACATTATTTCAGTTATGTCAGAAGTCAATTAAATATAATTTGCCCTCAGTTGGGATGCGTCTTAAATGGAGATCTTGGTAAACTCTCGGTTATGAGCTCACACGGAGAGCGACAAAAATAGAGCTAAGCTTAATGGAAGTCCACTCCAAGCATAGGTCCAAGTATGCAAAGTTCGTTGCCTGAGTCATTTGTTTTTGTCACTTTAATTCACGTGGAAAGTTTTTCTATTTATGATTCTTTGTTACTTCAAGTCAAGCTACATTCTTGAAGCATATAAAATCTAGAGACTGATGAATAAATAAATTATTTCCATCGATATGAAGCAGAAGTTCAAACGAAGTTCTTTATATCAATTCAATTAATTATTTTTAAATATTTATTAAGGAAAAAGGTGTAAAAATCTTCTGGAAAATTTTATAGAAACCTTTTCATTTAAATTCCCATAAGATACCTTCAGATCTTCATTATTTCCTTTTTATTTAAATAATGAAATTGGTCAATATTTCTTGTAAACTTATTTACAAATTATTGTAACCCGATAATTATCACATTTATATATTGAGACTTTAATTAAAGCCACATTTTTGCACCATACATATTCGATTCCGCTTTTACTTCATCAAAACTCTGCGTTCTTCACGTTTTCCGGGACCGTCTGAAAATTTCCATTTCATAAACTGCATTTTCAATTAGTAAGCAAATGAAATTGTGCCGCGCAACCGGAGAGCAGCAGCAGCAGCCACCAATTAACATTTTGTTGTCTGTGGCTTCAGGTAATCCCCTGCCAACGTAGAGGGTTCCCCGTGCAATCACGTACCCACCGACAGAAAGACAAATGTATTTACAGCCTCGGCGCGGCTAATAAAAACATATGTGATTATATTGTTTAAATGATATTTATGGCACGATTTATTGCGGTTTCTGGGGGGCTAATCTGCCGAAATCTTTCCAGGAGTGTGCCAAGGCCTTTAGTTCCTGTTGCTTAGTACATAGAACCTCTTGGCTAAGATTAGACACTGACCTCAGGAAGTGCTTGGCCGACACGGTAGACATTAAATTAGATTTTAATTGCTTTCCATAAATATCCCCGCATCTCAGTTTATTTACTACATTGAACTAATCCGCCACAAACAAGCTTTAATTTCAAGCGGATATTATTAATACACAGAGCTAAAAGAGTATTAAATTTAATAAACGTAAAGTTTAAGTATGAAATAGTGTAAATACAGTTAAACAGCAATTAATTTTATATTGCATTTTTAATTTGATTTAGTGCTGAATTAATAGAATTCGTTTTTAGTGTGTTCTTATGAATATTTACAAAGCTATTTACGGCCTATAAAATAAGATAGTTCTATAGAAAAGCGAGCACAATTTGTATGTCTACAAATTGAATATTCATAATCAAATAAATAAATATTTAGTTATTTATTTACATATTTATTTATTTAGTTATTTATTACATTTATTTCATTGAATTGAATATTCAAAAAATAAATAAATAAATATTTAGTTATTTATTTACATATTTATTTATTTAGTTATTTATTACATTTATTTCTTTCTCTGTACCGTCTCCCGTTAGACTTGAATTATGGGCTTGGAAAAACATTACCTGCGATATGGACGCACCGCTAGAGATCACATCCTTGACTGGGCAACCTGTGGGCGTAACCGACGGCAGCAGCAACAACAGCAGCAGCAGCAACATCAGCATCAGCAGCTCCAACAGCAACCGCAGCAGCATCAGCAACAGCAGCAGCAACAACTGCCATCACAGGGAACCCCAACAGCCACAACTGCCACGGGCCGGAGGTCTCGCCCTCATGTGACACACAGGGGCACGCCGCTCTCCATGCTGATATCTCATGGAGTTAGGATTAGCAATAGTAAGTACAGTCCACTTAATTATAAGTATAAACCTAAAAACATGCCAGTCATTCGTAAGAATAAAGTGAGCTATAAACAAGACACGGAATTAAAATCCAGAGCAGAAAACAATTAGTGGAACAATATCAGCATGAAGCAGAAAAGCGGCGATGGAATTATGGAATATTTATGAAAAATTATATAATAATTAAAGAAAAGCTAGTAATAAAATATTTGTAAGCAGATTCTAAGGGAGATGTATAGTAAATTCTAACAAATTTCCTAGAGAGCTCAATATTTTTTCAAAAATTTTTAGAAAGTTGATAGAATTACGTTAAAAAATTATATATATGTTTTATTTCTGAAAAGAATCCTAATTTAACAAATATATAAATCTTTTCACCTTAATATTATGTTAATTTCCTTAAACCAAAAAAAAATTGTTTATATTCTTACACACTTTCCCTAAAAGGAAACAACTTCAATGACTAGCCTTCAGCCTTTTATCACCTTCGTCAATCGACAAGAAAATTGAATTAAGGAAAAATGCCATTAAATGCTCAATTAGCTAACTAAAAGTCAATATCAACGGCCAAATTGGTCAGGCACTTGTTAAGACTTGGCCAAAATCAAAAGCCCAACTAGCTGCATTGATTAAAGTTGAGAAAAAAAAAACATACAAAAATACCGCAAACTGGTCATCCAAGAACTGCAACCGAAAAATTGAAAACGAGTCTTTATATTATGTTGTTTTTGGCTGAAAGGAAAAACCAACTAACAGCAGCAGTAAAAACCGTAAACAAAAAATCAGAAAAATAAAAATAAAAACAATTTAGTGGCAGACTTGAAAACTAAAAGTCGAAAAGCCAACTAAGCGCAGATGTAAATCAAGGAAACTCACAGACACTCTAGCAGAGACTCTACGCGTTCTTTGCAATGGCCGACATTGCGTATACGCCGAGTGAGCCAAGCCAAGTTGCTACTCGAAGCGAAGGCAGCCAAGTGTGCAAAAGCAAACGGCGAGCAGGCCAAGTAACCATGGCCAAGAACATTCGCCAGACAGAGATAGCAAAGGCAGCAGCGCTCTGAACTTGGCTTAGACTTGGAGCCCAGGCTACGTTTTGTTTACGTTTCGCTTTTCTCTATTTTTCAGGTTTTTTGCGATTCGAATTCGGATACGTTTTTGGTTTCACTTCGTTTTCCAAAGGCATTTTCGATAGCATTCTGTCCGCTCTTATATAGAATTATGTTTTAAGCGCTGTGCACTTGACTATTGGCCAGGCTTTAGAGCCATGTTTGCGCAGTGTCAGTGCCAGTTCGGGGGCAATTTATGATACTCTCCGCAGAGACGTGATGATCGGATAGGGATTAACAACGATACCCGGATTTATGGGCAACTGGTTTCGCTTTCATGCTGTGACAAAGAGTGGGGCAATTTGAGATAATCTTGCGAATTAATATTTTATTGAGGAAGCTGTCGTCGCCGGATGAATTCTCCATAAATGCCTTGTGCTGAGGCAATGGCAATTCTAATGCAATGCTCGGACATTACACAGGCCACGACAAAACAACAGGCAGCATTAAAAACAGAAGTGAGGCAAAAAGGCAAAATTAAAATTGGCAATTGAAAGTGCGGTGGCCAGCAACACTGGCCACTATAAGCCGAATACTCGAACTAACACAGACCAATGCAACTGGAAATAACAGCCACAAGCTCATTCAAAGCAAATATGAAAATGTTGCCAAATCAATTGGTCAGGCACGGCAAGAAATTTAACTAATTTTATTCTTCTGAAATTTTATTAATACATTTATAATGATAAGGAATATCATAGATTTCTTTGATGTTAATCAATAACTCCTTTTTTGTTTGAAATCTTAAATAGTTATTGATTTCCAACTTAAGAAGTGGCCTATGTATTTTTTTTCTGTGCCCCTCTGTGAAGCTACCAAATGCTGAATGAGTGCGAGTTGAGTTCCTGAGTGGCTCGAAGCGGTCAGTGATAGCGACATGGAGTGGAGTGGCTTCGAGTGCGAAATCAAGTAGCCGCCATGGATGCCCGACAGCCGGGAGAGTGAGCATAAATTAACACATGCAGGCAGGCAGGCGGCCAGGCTGGCCGACCAGCGTTTGCTTAAGCTTTTTGGCCAATTCTATGTCTTGTGTGTTGGCTTGGCTCAAACAGAAACAGAAAAAGGCGCGGTAGTTGTCGATGCAGCTCGTGGCTCTAGAAGAAGAGTTCCCTCAGCGGCAAAGGGGACTCTTTGGCAACACCAATCCGTGCTAGTGTGTGTATGTGTGTGTGTGGCATGCGATTATATAACCAGATGCTGGCATTAAGGCCTTGCCAAGATCGTGCTTAGCTCTTTGGCCACTCTGCGTTGGAATTTGTAAGACGTTGACACAGAATTTCAACAACCAGAAGTTAACGAAATGCATTTTGTTTTTCGGGGCTCTCTGAGCCAGAGATTATTTAATAAACAAAATTTTTTACAGCTCCAGAAGTGGACCCATAAATAAGAAAATAAAACCTTTTCCTACATCGATTACAAGTTCACTTTCCATTCTTTGGGTTTCTCACCAGGATTTCCGCTGCCCTGCAAATTTTCCCTTTCATCTCGATCCAGTTCCCCTAACCTTCAGCCAGCCGGCACTTCTCTCTCCCTACTTTCGGGGCTGGGTCCTTATCCAGGGCGAAAATCAGTTGTAAATGCTTTAATTAAGGGCCGAAATGCGATAACTTAAATGCAAAATTGCGGCGAGGGCACGTCCCGCTGGTGTTCGAGAAAACCGGTTGCTGTTGCTGCGATTTGTTTTTCGTGGGACATGCCCATAGCATTGCCCTTTGTTTCGGCTAATTGGGCCTCGTCTTAATACCAATCCCGATCCCACCGAGCAATGGGGATGCTCTGCGATGACACGTGATGCCAATTGTGGCGCGTACGAGGAAGTGAGCATGGATCGCAAGGAATGGCAATTATTTGCATAAACAAAAGTGTTTACATGGCCATAAAAGATGCAGGGGTAGGGGTATCTGAATGGAGTCTGAAATCAAGTCTTGAATCACAGGTATTATCATAATCATTATTATTATAATTATTATATTGTGCTGTCCCCGAGGCGGCACGTTCTTAAACGAAATCTCAGACCAACGCTGGCGCTGCAACTGTTTAGTTTCGCTCTATTGTTGCACTTGGGTATTGTCCGGGTACCAGAAACGATCTATTGAAATGGTATATGGCCGGCAGCAGCACGCTTTGTTGGCTTTTAGCCGCTATAGCTTTAGCTGCTGTTGGCCAAGAGCTGCGAGGCAGCTGCAGCTGAATGGACACCGGTAATTGTGAGCGTTAATTTTAACAGGCAATTGGGAAACTCTATATACTTTAGACGTTTATTCTTTTTCCTCTGTTTTATTACGATTTCGTTTTTATTTTGGAAGCAGGTTAAAAAGACCTCCCAGGGTAGTGCTATTTACACCTCCCAAATTTTATACAATTTATTTTAAACTGTTTCATTGCCTACAGCCATTACATTCGCTCTAAAGGTTGTCTCGCTTCGCTCTTAACGCTTTTATTTCACCTTTGTGCGTGGTTTTCGGTTAGCTTCGGAGACTAGAAGCTCGGAATTGTTAATATCGCGTGCTCAGCTGTAATTTTGCCCAAGAAACGAGCATATGACACCAGCGGCTAAATCCAATTGAAGCAGGGGCTTATCGAAAGGGGGTGGTGTTGAAGATGATTGTTCTGGAGGTCCATAAAATAATTTCAAGGGAAGTTTCTGTAAACCACATTTTAATTGAGAATAATTTGTTTTATTGTCTGATAGAATATGAAACTTCATTTAAATCAATTTAAAATCGATTTTGCCTTTATCAAAATAAAATACATTAATATGCTTCATTTTAGGGACACAATTAATCATAATTTTTGTATGCACGTCCAATCAGAAAAAATCTAATATGTAAGCCAAAAATCATTTAATTTCAATTCGGAAAGCTTTTTTGTGTTAGTTTTTATGCTGTTAATAAATCTGCATGTGTAGTTTAAAATTTTAAAGGTTGTCAATTTTTGATCACAAATTTTTTTTTTATATTTTCCAATATTTTCTTATTAATTAATTGGGATTTTAAAGGCAATTCGGAATATACATGATTTTTGTAAATTATTTGCTTTTTGGGCATAGTATTAATATTTAAAAACTTTTAGTTTTTTAGTCCATATTTATAGATTTTTCTAATATAATTTTTTGATATTTTTTTAAATCTTAACTTAGTCGAAAAGTGATTAATTTTCATGTAGGGCTAGATTTTATAAGGTTATTGAATTTACACAAAGAATTTAATATTTAAAAAATTAAATTTTGTAAAAACTTTATCAATTGATAATTTTAAAAATTCATTAATTAAATAATTTTAAAAACTACCCCTCCTGTCCCACCCCTGCTATTGTTGTAACTTAAAACTTCACTGCCCGCTTCAAACAGGTAAACGAAATGGCAAAAACAAGCTGCAAAAAAAAGAAAACAGCAACAAAACTTAACGCAAAACCGAAACATCAAAATAAGTGGCAACAAAAATTGCTTGGACTGGGATCAGCATAATTGTCAACAGTCAGTTAGTCAGTTGGTCGGTCGGCGGTGGGTCGCTGACGTATCAATTGTGTTCCCAATGTTTAGTGACCATATCGCTGCGAGTATGACTATATCTTATCCCCGATCCCCGATGTGCAATCGCCGTTCGATTGCAGTAACATTATCCGGCTGCTTAGAAGAGCAGTAACTCCAAATAACTGAATAACCGGACTGAAGATAATGCCTTCCTTTTAGACCTCCGTACGTCGTTGTTGTCTTCCCTTGACCTTGTCGGTAAGGCCCCAAAAAAATGTTATGTGCCTCGTTTTATGACACCTGCACACACTTGCTCTTAAAGCCGTTTTTTCACTCTCCTTTTCTGCTTCTTACTTTTTTGCGTAACTTTCTCTGGGACGCGGTTTATGGCCGGCGAGTCTCTTCAGGGTCAGTGGAACACGGTAAAGACGATAAAGAAGCCGCCGAAGTCGAAAAAAAACGTATATAATCCGTCTATATTTTGACAGCAATTATCGCGCCCATTTTCAATGCGAGTTTAATGAATTTCCAAGCTGATTTATGGCCCTCACAATGTAGATGTCTGTCTCCCGGTTATTATTTCAGTACCCTCACAGAGCGCCTTGGATTTATTGGCCATAAGTGTGTGATCACAAAGTTAACAAAGTATACCTAGAATGTACCTATATAAATGCATTTTTAATGAGCTAATTTTTTAAATTTCACTCAGAGAATGTATTTTTATATGAAAGCTATAAAAGCTTAGGAACTCAAACAATTTGGAAAAAAATTAAAACATCCTTAAAATATTTATATTAAAATATATCTAAACAAGGCAACAATGAAAGTGCATTTTAAATTCGTTTTATAATTCCGCAACTACCTATCTGTCATGTTTTTTTAGCATTTTCATCCGTATCCCGCTGACGGCGCTGTTTTTGACTTAGTGACCTGCTAAGAAAATCGAAGCAACTTCGGTGCTGCGTTTTATAAAATAATAAATAAAATTGAAATTTATGTTGTTCAGAAAAAAAAGAGCTTCACCTTGCACTTTTTTCGGGGCAGTGGCGGCGCTTTTTTTCGCCGAAAAAACCCGATAGCGAAACAGTTTTTCTTGATCGGCCGGGTGATCAGTTCGTTGACTGGGGCTCTGGGGCGTTCGGCCGCCGCCACAAATGCAAAAACAAAAAATAAAATAATATAAAATAAGATAAAAAATACATACTCAAAATGAACAGAACCCGTTGGCATTGTATGCCCATCATCATAATCATCAGTGGATTCAGTCAGTCAGGCGACATGCTGCTGGCCACGCCCACCGCCCCAAAATGCCAACAAGGTGACGGAGGGAAGGGAACACAGAAAGAAATATACTGATTAAAATTATCTCGAACAGGATCAATACATTTTTTTATAATAAAAATAGTTCTTGGATCTTTTAAGCATATAATTATTATTACCTAAACAAAAATGTATTTTTTGGTATTAATCAATTAAAATTATACAAATTTGTATAGCAAATTTAATTTTCATATTAACTGAGATCAAAATAATATGGTTTTACATAAAATATCATCAAATTCAAACCCATTGTATATACAAATATTTTTTCATGTGTTCAAGTACGTTAACCGGACTAAGTGCACGAACCAATTAACCATTAAAGTAAAGATTAAGTTTCAATTAGTGATAACAGAGGGCCATAAATTTTTGGCAGCTGTCAGACATATGTCCGCTGCAGTGATAAGTCGGCCAAGATCATTCGCATATATCGCCCACGAGATCGCGATCGTGTTGACCGATGTAATTGAGGATGACATCCGTGAAATTGCACCGTGTAATTCGAATGAATTCGGCAAATAACTTTATTTTATTGACTTTACAAAAATATATACAAAACGAAATGATTTTAAGGAAAAATGACAAAGTAGAGTTAAAGTTTATTTCGTCATTTACTATTAAAGTTAACACCCTTTAACGTTTTCCCAATTATTAACACTTACACCTCTTAACAATGCTTTCTTGATTTATTTAGTCATTGTGTTTACTTTAGTTTTTCATGGAATATTCTTAATAAGGGTTTTTTGCAAAAATATTTGTGTAGAAAACAAAACTTATTTGTTTTAAAATTACATCTAATTAGTAAACAATCTTTCGCCTTATTAATTAGCACTACTTTTCTTGATTCTTTCAGATAGACTAGCTGTGATAATCATAGGAATAATTACCTTAATCTTAGGCATAGTTTTATCATCCATACCCTGGCTGGATTATTTTATACTAAAGGTGAGTTTTCACATAAAATTGCGATTATAAATGAAATGAATTATAGAGTTATTGTTCTATCCTTCCAGAACTTAAGGCTGTGGAATGATACATTGAGCTATCATTATTGGCAGAGGCCCGGGGTCATCCGGCTGACCAAGCTCTATATCTACAATGTGACAAATCCGGATGGATTCCTCAACGGCGAGAAGCCCAAGCTGCAGGAGGTCGGTCCGTTTGTGTACAGGTGAGTTCAGTGCAGTTTTTGGTCTTAAGTCTCGCCAATTGAAAAATTCGCTCCGCCTTTGCGAGAAACATTATTCAGAAAATAGATAAATTTTCATGGTGGCTTTGGTACAGCTCACTCCTATTGGTCATGCTTAACTGCAAAGTTGATGTCTTAATACCCGTAATTAGAATCTCGAGGGGCTAAAAGCAATTCAAGTAGCTGAAAAAATTAGCCAAGGAAACGGTCACTACTTAACTTATTGAACTTCTAGAAGGGCCAATTAGCAGCGACTTCAGGGAAGTGATATCATTTCTCTCACACTGCAACTCCATAATATAGTTATTAGTTGTGGAGGATAATTGTAGACTAAAAGCGGTTTTGGGAGGTATTGAAAAAAGCATACAAATGACTGCTGTAAAGCAGGTAACTAAGTAATATTATTTGTAACTATTTAAATAATATTTAGCACGTTGTAATACCTTCATGATCTTAGAGATGGAGTAAGAAAAGGTAAAGTTTGAGTCGGGTGAAGTTTTAAGTGGAAATTTACACGATTTAGTTATTTGCCATATTATAAATTCAAATAAATTAAACAATCAATAAACGTCTATAAACACACAATAATCTTATTAATAACTTAACAAATAATGGGGTTTCCAAAATCAGATAATCTCCCTAATAATAATTTTAATTTTTTCAAACATATCTTGCCCGAATCTATTAATATTTCTTTCTATAAACCAACCAATCTTGATCCGATTAGACTAAGCAAAGTGCAAACAATGGTATTAGCTGCTCGAATTTTAACACTCAATCAAAGTGGCCAAGAGCCATGAGCCGGCGGGGCGGCAATCAAGCTGGCCAATTAAGCCATCAGCTCACAACGAGGAGTTGTTTCCGCTGATCGCGAGATTACAACATCTAGAGCTCGGGCGAATGCAATGCAAGTTTTTAATTACACATTTGCCTGCGAACCCGTTTAAACGAAGGATAACCTGAGAGAGGAGAGTTCGTTCGGTCCAAAAGTAATCAATCATGGGATCACCTGTGAGTTTAAAGATTAATTTGTGTGGGAATTGCTAGTTGTAATGACAAAACAAAAAGATGCCCGTCATTCGCTGTTGTTACTTTATATGTTTATTTGTAGCCCCTTTTTTGTGTTGTTTGTTTCGTTTCTTTTTGGCAATTTTCTTTGGCTTGCAGCTGAAGCTAAGTGAACTTGACATTCAATTTCCGAATGACTTTGGACCACGAATGCCAGTTGCCAGCACGTGCCGATTAATGATAACGAATTGTGCCCCTTGTTTTTCCCCAATTTCAGAGAAGACATGCAGAAGGTGAATGTGAAGTTTCACGAGAATAACTACACCGTGTCATATCAGCATAAGAAGATACTGCAATTTGTTCCTGAACTGAGTATTGATAAGGACACGCCCATAGTCACGCCCAATATTCCATTGCTGGTAAGTCTGAGGAGCTTTAGGGTTCATAGATATTTGATAATAAAAAAGATATTAACTTGAATGATTTATTAAATCAAAACAGACCCTCACGAGTCTCAGTCCCAAGCTGGGTTACCTACTGTCCAAGACCATATCGGTGGTGATAACAGCGGCCAAATTCAAACCCTTTATTAACGTCACAGCCGAACAGTTGGCCTTTGGCTATGACGATGCCCTGGTGAGTTTGGCCCACAGGTTTTACCCGAAGCACATGAGACCTATGGAGAAGATGGGTCTCCTCCTGGGCCGGAATGGCACACTCACGGAGGTGTCCTCCGTCAAAACGGGCATGGAGAGTATGGATCAATTCGGCTATATTGATTCGCTCAACGGGCTGGATCACCTGCCCCATTGGGGCGAGGAACCCTGCACCAGTATAGCCGGATCCGAGGGATCCTTCTTTCCGCCGCGAGACCTCACCAAGTCCGAGATGGTACACATCTACGATAAGGATTTGTGCCGGATTATACCTCTGAAGTATGTGAAGAGCCTGGAAAAGGATGGCATTGCTGCGGATCTATTCAGGCTGCCCAATAATTCGTATGGCGACTCGGCGCACAATCCGGAGAACAAGTGCTACGACTCGAACGACTACGAAGCGGTGCAGGGTCTTCAGAACATCAGTCCCTGTCAGTTTGGAGCCCCCGTCTATATATCCAATCCGCACTTCTTCGAGTCCCATCCGGATCTTCTCGATTCCGTGGAAGGCCTGAAGCCGGAGCGGGAGAAGCATGAAACGTACTTCAAAATACAACCGGTGAGTGCAAGTTTCTGATTATTAATATTATTTAATTTGGGAGGTAATCACTATTTATCCTCTAACTCTTATTAATTTCTCTGTATCTCAGAAACTTGGAGTACCGCTGGAGGGCAAAGTGCGGATACAACTGAACCTTAAGGTGACGCGTGCCAAGGACGTCTATCCAGTGCGTGATTTTCGAGACTTTGTCTTTCCGGTCATGTGGCTGGAGGAGGTGAGTCATCACATTCACTCCCGGAAATCTAATGAAATCTAATGAAATCTCTTTAAATGGGCCTTCTCCAGGGCATCTCGGAGCTGACGCCGGCTATTAAGCGCTGGATTTATTTGGGCACCGTGATTGCCCCGAATGCCGTGCCCATCGGCTCCTACCTGATGATCATTGGCGGTGCCTTTGCCATTGTGTTCAGCTTGGTGCGTACCTACCAGAACTTCGTGTTCGCCCGGGATCCCACGCTGGAGATCCTGGAGATGGGGAGGCGGTCCCTGAGGCGCGGGAGCAGCTTCATAGCCCATCAGCAGCACCGCCTGTTGGTGCACCATCGCGACAGCTACTCCCTGCTGCGGCACGGACCCATGGCCACCTGCCTGGGCGAGGGCCAGCAGGAGGAGGACGCGCAGCCCATCATCGATGAAAGCCTGAATAGTCAGTCGGGAGTCATAGTTTAGTGGTAGCTGCTAAGACTAGTTTTTAACTAGGTTTCCAGGGCGTGAATCTGTGTGTGAGAGTGTGTGCCTGTAAGTGTGTCTCTGTCTTAATGTTAGTTTCGTTCTGGCCAAAATCGTGGCATATACACATACCTGAAGTTCTTGCCACTGCATAAGCATTATCATTACTCAGTAGTTACCACACATCGAATCAATCAATCATTATCAGTCAAACGCCAAAACGGGTTTGCCTCTAGCCACTAACTAACTTGTAGATAGACGTATGAATTTGTATAAAAATGCTACAAATAATTCACTAGTCAATATTTACAATGTGAAAAATGCGAGCGCTCATTCTCTAGTTTCTCCCTAGGCACTAACTATGTATATTATGTATTTGTTAAATATTTTTTAGGCTGAGGATGTACGAAATTATTGTGTATTTAATTTAAGTGTGAAAATTGCAGATTTTATAAAATGAAAGGAGACTTTTTTGAAGGAAATTGTACTGCCTATTCTTGGGGGTTTTAATGATTTAATGGCTGTTCCTTGATTTATAATATTTTCTTTTAAAATACTTTTTGTATAACCCCATAAATCCCAACTGAAAGCATAAATCTCGGTGTTAACAACAGATTCTCCTTCGCCAAGCTGAGGTTCCAGTTCCCAGAAGCACTCCCAGGGTATTATAAATCAAAAGTATATAAAAAACTCAGAAAAAATGCACTACAAAATAAACCAGAGCTTTTGGCATTCTTTTCCTTGAAGTTTTTGTTGATTGACGCACTTTTGACAGTTCCACAATTCCATACAGCAAAGCATTTTCCGCTTTTCCAGCGGAAGGAAAAGCCCACTCGCACACGGGTCGTATGAGCAATAAATTATACACAAGTTCGAGAAGAAGGAGGGAGGTTGTAGTTTTCTAGCCTTCTTTTGTTTAGGAAATATAAAAAACAGGCACAAGAAATATGATGTTTTGCTATGTTGCCCAGCTGAAGGCAGTCGGTAAAAGAGCAGAGGGAAATAAAAATAAAAATGGGACGTAAAAATGAAAAAGAAAACGAAACGTAGGAAAACGAGTCAAAAGAATGAAATCTCATGGCATGCAGGAGGCAAGCGGCACAAGTCGAAAGTCGCAAGAAAAGCGTTTTCATTTCATTTGGCAAAAATGTTTATACAAAACCAATTTTACAATTTTCGATTCAATTTCTGTTGCTGACATTTCACTTAAACGAAAACCTTAAAGGCGCAATTCATTTCCCCTCCATCTGCCTCCGCCTTTGTGTTACACGGAAAGGGGGTTATGTTGAGCTCCTCCCCATTGCCTTTGGGGGGATTGTAACGAATTTCTGCGGCAAAGGGCATAGTCCCGATATCATTGCCCTTTAATTGCCACACAAATTCCACGAGTAAACCATGAAAAAGTTAGGTAATACTCTTCTAATTTCCCTCAGCCACTTGGAAATCCATAAAATGGCGAGTGATAAACTAATATTCGCCGGCAACATATGCTGCCAAGGGCCTCATAAATGTATGCCGCACATACTCATATAGCCACCTTCCTAAAAGCCCAATATCCCCAATATGAAATGGCCGCCAAACCTCAAGGACAACAAAAGTTAAAAATTCGTTTATGGCGCACCATAAAATCGAATAAAAACAATTGGCACATCAAAATCCACCGAGAAATGCCAGAGATCTTCATTGCCATGCGGGAGGTTTAGAGGGTGGCTTTGGGCTGAGCCTTGCCTTGGGGGTGACTTTTTGGGAGGGGAGGAGTAAAGAAAAGCACAAATCGGGGAAAAACGCCCGGCCATATGTTGCAGGCGGCAAAAAGATGGCAAAAGAAATGGCTCAAGTAAATAAAAACAATCAAAGAAGCTTGACTCAAGCAAGCTGAATACTAAATGCTCTTAAAGGAATATTTTATGAAATATTTTAGGAAGAATTTAATTATAACTGGAATAATTCGATTGAAATTTTAAGAATGAAATAAAATAAATAAAGAAAGTTTCTATATTTACAATAATTTGTAAGATAATGAATAGAAATATAAATGTAAATTTAAATATAATCGGAATATAATTTGCATAGTTCAAATATCGTTTGGATAGAACTATTTTATTATTTTTTAGTCCACTTAAATTCATATTTAAATTGCACACTTTTAGGGCTTTAAATTTGTTTTTCAGGTATTTTTAATGTTGTCTTTGAGAGGCTTTTAGTAAAGTTTGTTATTGCTTCTTGCAAGATTTTTTTATACATTTGATCAAACATTTTGTAAACAATTTTCCAGACAGATAACTTTTTGACTTTTGATTTAAATTAACAACTTAATAGTTAATTATTTTTCAAATATTTATAACTATTTAAAAAAATGTGTACTTAGTTGTCTACACACCAGAGGCCTTCTTAAAATTATACAACCCATAAGTAAGGTATTCCAATGGGAGATGTGAACTCCATAGGCGGGGTTGACTGCTGCTTCCTCCCTGCTCCTTAGACTTTGGAATCTGAGGCTCGATTTGCTCGGCGTCAGCTGGTTGGCCACTTAGGCCGCTGATGGAATTGCTTATGAATTATACAAGAATATTAAAACGTGCCCGGCTTGGCTCGAATCTCGCTGCCCCGGGATATTTCAATTGCCGCCCCCCAAATCAGAGGGAACCAAGAGAAAATCTTGGCCTTGCCGGGGGAATATGTACATACTTTATTGGAAAAGTATGTGCCAAATGGTTATTGACGCAGGAGGAGGAGATTTTCGACCAGACTTAGGCAAAAAACAAACAAATTGGGCGCTAAGTTGGCCGTTATTGGTTTTATTTGCGTGGTCATAATTTGATTTTGGCCAGAAGTCCAGAAGTTGCTGACCTGACCTTGATGATGATGATGATGGCATAATTGAGGCGGCCATTTGCGGTCGAAATAAACATGGCATTTATATGTTTAATATTTGTACATGTTTATTGTTTATGCGTATATAATTTACAGGCGGCAGAGAGCTCGAGATGCGCTCTGTGGCGTTCACTTAACCGAAGCATACATTTAGGCACGAGCTATTCACACGAAATGTTAACTTAAAAGTTAGGATCCAAGCTTATGGGCTACGAATTGGCATTCAGTCGGGCAGAGTGGCATATACAAAATCATTCATTCACTCAAAGTCATTCTCACACATACAGTAGCTGCTGCTGCTGCTGAATCCGGTTAAAAGCTTCTTCTAAAGGCCGACGACAACTTTTTGGCTAAAAGAAATTCTCTGAGCCTAGCTCTCCACCCCGGTTGCTGGCGGCGCTAAGCTTGGACGGTTGTTGTCCCGGCTATCCGAAGGCTTCTTTTCTCTCAGTGATAGCGAGAAAACTGCGATATACTATCCTCATTTGGGGGTGCCACCAGCAAAATGGGCTGCAAGTTCAAGCCGGTTATCCGGGGATTCGATTTCCTGGACCCCGCCAAGCTAATGGCATCCGTGAGGTACGCATTGTTGATTTCACCTGCGGATAAGGTAACGCGATATAAGCAATTTAATTTAATCCATAAAACTGCATATCAAACCCACCTTTGTACAGCGAATTCTGATAAATCGGATCCGGCTGCAGGCGCACGTGCCGCGTGGCCAAGATGAAGGCCAGAGTGGCCAAAACCACGCCGTCTATGCAACCGATAATGGCCAGCGGATAAGCCCAGCGAATGCCACACAATCCCAGCTCGAATCGATTGGCTTCCGGGCCGCAAATCTTACGGAAATCATCCGAGTTCCAGCCAAAGGGAAACGCCGCACAGGCCACGATCATGCACAGAGCTGAAAATAAATACAAAAGAAACACAAATAAATAATAAGACGTGAAAATATCAATAGAAAACACGAGAACGTGATGTTTTCGATACGCTAGATATGCACAAAATATAGAGCGATATATAGAGGTCGGCCCTCACCTGATATAATCTGCAGCCAGCCGCAAAGGTGGAAAACACGCGTTGACTTCATAAACAGCAAACAGACCAAAAAGAAGATGGTCAACAAGGCCAGGGCAATGGCGCCGAGCATAAAGAATGTGGCCAACTACAACAATATAAATAGAAAACAACTCAAATTATATAAATCTATGCCTTAAAAATGTAAATTACGAAATGTAATTAATTTTTTGACAGCTCGCATACCTGAAACGAGAATGTGGGCACCGCAAAGATGCTCTCCCAGCGACGGCGACAGTTGTCGAAGATCTCATCCCGCTGGCACTGCTGCCACAATCCCAAGCGACCGGCTCCATCGTTGTCCGGGTCCCCGATCCACTCTAGAAAGGAGGAGAAAATCAGATCAGCTAAATGTTGGGCGAGCATGGAGTAGTTGTCGCAACTCACCTGGCGTCACGAAAGCCACGATGCCGATGATGGCATAGCAGATGGTGAAGATGGCCCACAGCACGCCGATCGCTTTGGAGTTGCGGATGTACTTGGAGGCGTACAGATGCGTGGTGTCCACGTACTCGATCTTCGTTCCCATTTTCTGGAGATGCTGCTGCTTTGTCTGCCTGCGAATGGAGAGCGGAGCGTGGTTGAGTGTTTAGCGACCAGCTTCGTGGGCATTAATTGGGAGATGGCATCGAAGTAACCAAAGCAACGTCAACAATTGCGTTTTTGTCGGTCATAAATCGGTTTGTGAGCGCACTATTTTTAAGCTGATTAAATTGGCCAGCTTTTGGTTTGATGACCTCGCGGAAAAGTAATGGGCTTAAGTCATGAAACTGGGGCTTGACATTTATAAATCATCGATCTTATAATGGGAGAAATCAACAAAAGTTGATACTCAATGGAATTGTAACTTATTTATGTATTATTTAAAAGTTTAAACTTATTTTTAAACATTTTTACTAGATCTTAATTTGGAAATAATATTCACATCACTAGAAATGTAGGTCATATTATATTACTCCATTTTGTCAATGACTCCAATTTCTTTTTAAATTTTCCGATATACAACTTCTTGATATTAGCTTGACATAAATTATAACACTACTTAAAAAAAAGAATATTGTCATAGAAAATTCAATTTATATTATTCAAAATGTATGTTGATTTAATTTGAAAAACCTCGCACAAACTTTGTTTGTCTTTGTAACATTCCGATCATCGAACTCTGATGCAACTCATATGCCATACAACACTTTCCATCCATTTGCATGTGTCGTGTCCACACGAAAACGTTTTAAAATCATTAAAAAATGATTTTTTATGAAGTTTTCCCCTTCACTTCAATCAAATTCAACTCCAAAAAACACATTCGCATTTGCCATTTCAGCTGCGGATGATAATCGCAAAAAGGAGAGGGAGAAATAGTAATATAGCCGGGGGATATATTTTCGATTTTGCTTATGTAAAGCTGCAATTATCCAGCTAAAAGTTGCCTCACATCTGCCAATTATTCTATGTCAAAGGGAGAGAGAGAGTAAAGATCCCAAAAAGCCAATGAAATTATGCAAAATATCTTCGAGCAAATGCCTAATTTTAGCCATGATTCATCGTCATCAGCAGCCAAAGAAACTGGCTTTTGCGATCTACAAACTTGTTTGGTTTCGGTCAAAAATTCATTGAAAATAGCAACGAAAAATGTCTGCTGCCAAAATGCATTTTCATTAGCTTTGTCTCGGGGTTTTCCCAGCCTTGCTTCTGCTTTTATTTAGCATATTTATTTTTATGAGGAAACCGGGGAAACTGTAACACAAAGTCGCCCCGCTCGTGAGAAGCAAAACAAAAGCGAACTCCACTTGGTCAAGATTGGTTCATTAAGGTGAATTAAACCCATGGCAAACAAAGAGAATAAGACTCAATTATGGGAGTCGGAGTCGCGGTCGGAGTCCAAGTTGGAGTTCGAGTCCAAGGCAAAAGCGGAATCGATTAACACAACAATGCTAACAACAAAAGAGAGAGTAGGTAGAGAAGAACAAACAAGTAAATAAATACATAAATCGCTATTGTAATGTATAAGCCCAACCCAGTAACATAAAAAAAGATATATATATATAAGTTTCCTGCCAGCTCGGCACGTGATAATATTGAACCGATCTCCGCTGTGAGTCACCTGGAAAACTGCAACAGAGGTGAGCCGGAAAGGCGAGTCTAGCTGGAGAAAATTGCAGTGGACGACCAGTATATATAATTGTATTGGCCAGATGCAGACACACCGCAGACACTACAACGTTTAATAATTTTCTGGTATCTCTCTGCTGGCATTTTCTGTGTGCTGTAATTTTTCGATTTGCCTGTTCGTTGGGCGTGTGTTTACATTAACTGCACTGCTGCCTGCTGACTATTCGTTTCGAAGTTCGAACGTGATCAAAAAGAAAGTGACCAGTGGAGAGCCTTCGTATGACGCAGCAAAATAAGCGGAGCAGGTCTCAGTTTCGGACTTGGGTTACATCCGCTCACCGGCCGGCGGCGACAGCGGCGACGGAGTATTCCAAACTTTTGACGAGTTTCACTTGCACGGCAAGGAAATATTGAAAAATCAAAAGAATATATTAAGGATTTCTTGGTATAAAACAATATTAGGGTTACTATTAAGAAAATGTAAATTAAAACAAGTGAGAAAGCTACAGTCGTTCGTGAACGACTGTTATATACCATGTACCAAAATATATATCAAAATGTAAACAAACTCGCTCTTTGCAAAACCACCACCATCTCATGCACTTGCGTGTGCAAGACAGAGACAGAGATAACCCCTCCTCTCTTTTTTGCGCACGGGAGTTAGTTTCTTGCGCTCATCAGTTTTGTTGTTGTTTTTGGGATGCACCTGTTGCTAGCTGCCAAATAGATAACACACTGATAAGTAAATAACTTTTGTGTTTTTCATCCGATCGTTACCAGATTTTCGGTATTGATACATGTTCTACATATGCATGCCTATGCACAAAAAGAAAGATATATGGTAATATTTGCGGCTGCAAAACGTTTTTATTGATTTGCGGGGGAGTGGGGGGGAAATTTTTAAATCTGAAACAAACTTGATCTGCGTGCAAAACATTCCGACCTACATACCGAATTTGGTGACTCTAGCTCTTATAGTTGCTGAGATCTAGGCGTTGACACAGACGGACAGACGGACAGACGGACAGACGGACAGACGGACAGACGGACAGACAGACATGGCTAGATCGACTCGGCTGTTGATGCTGATCAAGAATATATATACTTTATGGGGTCGGAAATGCTTCCTTCTGCCTGTTACATACATTTGCACGAAATTAATATACCTTTGTACCTACGGTACATGGTATAAAAAGAACTCTGTCAGCTAACAAAAACTATTGTAATAGCTATGTAATCTAAATTAATTTTGTATATTATTTATACATACAAATCAAACATTTATAAACAAAAATTAATGACCTTAGCAAAATTGTTTTTAGATAAAGTTAAATCAAATTAAGGAAAAAAGAAATATGTATTTCAATAAACAAGAAAATAAATGTTAAATAAAGCATTTACAAATGTAATACAATGTTGGTATCATGTTGGTTTTTATTGTCTGACAAGTAAGGTCGGACTGGCCCTCATTTCGCGTAAAATCTTTTGTTTTTTCGGTGCATAACAATAAATACACGAAAATCATGCTGAAATTAACGGTTTTGGGTGAGTTGCAGCGGTCTCAGCACTTTTTCAGCTGAGACTGCACATACTCGAGTGTGAGCTGGGAAATAAGGTCAGTTGGGTAATGGCAATACCTTAAACGTGGCGAGCGGCTAACTGAAAAGTGCCACTGCAGTTGCAATTGCCGGTTGCAGTTGCGAAAACTGCAACTCAAACAGGAGAGGAGAGCACTCGGTGCGGGCTTTCTTTTCATCGCCCCAATGCCGGCATTGGTCATCCCATCATCTCTCCCTGGGCTTCTGTCAGATGACTTTCTACTCCGAATAAACATAAATTTCACATTAGGCACTGTGAGACAGACAGACAGGCAGACACCTCACCTCAGGTGAGTACGAGTAGCCGTGTCTGAAGCGGCTTTTGGCTTTGAGAAGCAAAAATAAACGGGGCTCCCTCACCCCAACCGAATTGGCCACGCACTTGCAATTAATTTTCACATTTTCAGCTTTTCTTCAGCTTTTCCCCTTTCTGCTTGACGCCGCTAATTATGGCTAAGCGGGGGAAAAGCTTTCATTGTTCCGCTTGGCGATCAGGGAAGTCCATCTATACACATAAGACTGCTCTTGTAACTGGCTTGTTATGGTTTGTTTTTAGCCAACACAGTGGAACCTAAAACATGTTGAAGACGAGGTGCCCTACACGGAAAGAAGCCGACAAAAACTTGAGAAAACTCAAACGAATATTAATAGAGATTATAAATTAAGACTTTATAATTATTATAAAATTTGGTTTCTAAAAAAAGTAAAATCAGTGGTTGGAAATTCCTTAGAATATATGTACAAATATTTTCGTTTTGTAGGAATTCCAAGTTTTTCGCTCTCTGTAATAAACAACACCTTGTTGGTTGCTAAATTTTTAGCCAGCACCATGGAAACTGGTTCCTACATTTCAGAATTATGCGGAAATGGCTTTAAAAGTGGCTCCGGTTCCATGTTTTTGTATTTCTGAATTTTTTTCTCGCCTTTTTCACCTTTGCCCATTTCTTTCTGGGTCCCCTATGCCCCGTTTTATAAGCATTTTTCTCCTTTTTTTGTTGTTCCACGATCGCTTCTGCATACATTTTGTCGATTTCTTTTTTGTCCCGGAGAATTACCGGCAACGCTGTTTTTTTGCGGTCAGTTATTCATTGTATTGACAGGCCTTTAAAGCTGCTATCCATCTTGGGGAAGACGTCTCTGTTTTCGGTATTTTATATTTGTTTTTTTTTTTTCAAAGTCGGAGGCAACCATATATCCACACGGCCCCTTTGAAGAGAGGCTACTGTCCCCATCCAATCGCATCCGATTCGAGCTGGTCCGCTCACTCACTTCGGCGGGTAGGAATGTGCCTCGGTTTTCCTACGTTTTTTATTAGATCACGATTTGGATGTTAGCAAACATTCGCGCATACCAAAAGCCAGCACCATGAGCAGGGCCCACAATGGGGGTCTCTACACATAATGGTAACTCACACCGAGAGATTCTTCACTCGGCTTTGGGCCACAAAAGCCAGGAGCGGCTTGGAGTCTTACCAAAATAGGTTCTATTTGGCGCTTTGAGAAGACTTTATCAAAAAGAAAAGCTATTTAAGAAAATGTATTCCTAAATAAATAATATTTATTTTTTTCTTGGATAAATAGTGCATGACAAACAATAAAACTTGCCTTCACTTTTACCTATAAAATCTTTAAAAGAGGTGAGTGCCTCCTCCTAGCCATCGCTAAATTTCCCTTTTTTATCTACTGTATTTTCCATAGCGCCCTATATCCATGCCCTTCACCGCGAAGGCCGCCACTGCGCAGCCGCAGAAGTTTCAGCCAAGATGCTCGCTTGCCTCAAAAAAATAGAAAACAAAACCAACAGAAAAACAAAAAAAAAAAACTGTGCTCTTTCTGGTTTTTCACGTTACTCGGGCGCACAGCAGTTGTTGTTGCAGTTGCAGTTGCAGTTGCAGCAGTTGTTGCCGCCGTCAATACGCACGTCTTCACATTACCAAGATATATAGGTGTATGTGTTGTATACACGGAAAGAAATAGGTCATTTTGGCATAAAGATATCAACATTTAATAGCAGATTGTATTTATCGGTTATATCTTTTTCGGAAATATAGAATAGGACCTCCTTTTAGAAGCTGTTTGAACTGAATTTCTTATTTAATGCATTTTCTACAACCTTTTATAATATTTAAATAAGTTTGGTTTTCAAAATTATAAAAATTCTAAAGCTTAGTTTGAATTTTTATGCAAATAAATAAAATAAATTATTCATTTAAAAATTATTATGATTTTAAGCCATAATATATTTTTTGTTTTTTTTTTTTTTAAATCTAAGCCTCTTAACTGTAAGGTTTTTATACTTAAATTTTAATTCAGTTTCTTAAATTTGTAAATTTTAAAGCTGTTTAATATTTAAATTAATGTTCATATTTACTCTATAGATTTTATTTATATCGCATTAATTTTTGTATATGTCGGGTTAATCTCTAACAGAAAATAAAAGCATATAATTAAGAGTGATTTTTTCCCAAGTGTAACCACGTATGTGTATGCGAATGTGAATGTTTTCTGCACTTTTTTCCATAGTGTTGCTGTTGTGTCTAATGTTGTGTATGTTCCTCTATTTTTTTTTTAGGTTTTACGTTTTTATGTTTACTTGAACTTTGTTGTTTTAAGTTATTTCTTGTTGTAACTGCAACATTGTTACTTTGGTTGTTGTCAGTCGTTATCCGACTTTTGCAAAATGGCAAAGAAAAACGGGGCGCAGTTTTGTCGGTTGGCTGACATTTACTTTTTGCCGTTAAGATCGCGCTTAATTTGAGGATTTTGCAAACTCTTGCTTTTCTGCTTACGTTGATCGAGAACTGGTTTCGGCTTCAACTTGGCTTTATGGGTGTTGATTATTGTGGTTATTTAAATATATATCTTGTTGCTATTGTCGCGCGTGGTTTGCCGTCTGCGAGTTGGCATTAATTATTGAAAAAGTCGCGGGCTGAGAATTCGATCCGTTTCAAGAAACCGCACTAACACTTAGCTCAACCGTTCCGTTCGACGCTGAGAGACGAACTGAATTTTTCGCTGGCTTTGAGCAGTTAAGATACACAGACACACAGGTACTCGCACTCTCGCACACCTTTACCTACTTGTATCTCACCTGTGTTTCCGAGAGAGCCCAGGAGAGAGTTCCCTCGATCTTCAAGCGGCTTCGATAAGTGCAGCGAAAATTGTTGGCATTTCTTTTCAATCATTTTACCTCATCAGCTGGATCGGCTGATAAATAATGCAGCCATGAATGTCTTTCCCTCGAAGAATTACAGAGATTTCTCCTTCACTTATCTGTTGGTCATCAATGAGATAGTTTGGTGAGGCACAATCGGGCGAGGGAGGTTTTCCACAATGCCGGCTACCTGCAGGATGTTTGTGGATTCCAGGAACTGCTTTCTTTGTGCAAGAAAATGCCTAGGCAAACATTTGGTCCAGAAAAATTAATCAGAATTGAGAGAAAAGTATGATTCGTTTTTATTTACAAATTATATACAATATTTGCCTACGTACAATAATGTTTTCTATTGAAATAATACATTTTATTGAAATTTAATTTTACCCCAATTTCAACAGATTAATTATAGTAAATTAAAATAAAAAATACAATTACATATTTTTAAATTTCTCTTGGATTTTTTCGGAAAACCATTATTATTAAACCATATTATTTTTCTAAAATTCAATATTTTCTATATCTGTTTTTCTATACGATTTTCGAGCGATGAACTCCAAAAATTTCGGCTCATCTTAAAAATTTATATATGTTCACAGCAGCTAATGCTTATAGCTTAGATGACAACCAATTGTCAGATTTATATACATAAATAAATAAAATTTAATTAATCCATTTAGCTTAATAAAACATCAGTTCCAGCTTCATTTTAAAAAGACCGCCTAGCCTAGCTCTACGCGATTATTAATCGAATGAAGTATCTCCCATCCGCAGCCACCCGATAGCAACTGGTTTATCAGCTGTTCCTTAACTCATCCCCAATTCGGCACGCACTCACGTAGTTTTCGAATCTATAGGTTTTTGTAAAAATTCTCTTAAAATTAAGTAGATTAAAGGTAGCCGATAGAACACACCCGAAAAGATGAGCGAAATCAGCGCCTCCGAAAAGCTGGACTACGTGAAATCCAAAATTAGCAAATACCCAGATTTTCCTAAGGCGGGCATAGTTTTCCGGTAAATTGACATCGCCTCGCAACGAGGTTATCTCTGATTGGGGCATAATTAATTGTGCTACCAATCATGTTTACCATCTAACAATTAAATTATTTACCAAGGTTGTTAATGTGTAGAGCCGTCTGTTTTTATGTAGCGACATTTTCGGAGCCCTCACCGATGCCAAGGCCTGTGCTTATCTGAGGGATTTGCTGGTGGCCCACATCAGGGATAGCGCTCCCGAGGCTGAGATTATTGTGGGTCTGGACTCGCGGGGCTTCCTCTTCAACCTGCTGATCGCAACAGAGCTGGGAGTGGGATGCGCCCCCATTCGCAAGAAAGGCAAGCTGGCGGGCGAGGTTGTTTCCGTAGAA
>VNJV01011702.1:0-47252 GCA_008042635.1 Drosophila nikananu
CGACTATTTTACAAAAACTTAAAACTTTTTCTTTCAGTGATAGATATCACTGTAATTATTCGAAAACTAGTTAGCTAAGGTCTTTAGCTTTCCATTGATATGCATATGTCCGCATAATACGCTCCAGGTAAAAAGATATAAGTGATTTAAAAAGTGGTGTCCACAACTGTCACCTTTCTCCTATGTATTTATATTTCCCTTACATATTTGGCTTAATAATCCAAGCTTAACATTTTACCCATGCGTTTTAGGTTATCAGACACAGACACCACGAGCCGTCTTATTTGTTGTTTTAAGCCCCTCAATTAATCTGCAATCAGGTGCAGTTTAGATAAACACTTTGGCTTAAATGGCTAAAAAGCCCTCTAACTTGGCTTGGCTGTAAATCAAATGAGATGCCAATGCCAGGACACAATGCACATTAATTGGCATAATCATTACACATTTAATTGAGTTAACACAAAGCTCTAAAAACCACTAAGTGCAGGCAAGATCACATTTTAGTGGGTGATTTCAAGTAATTAAAATGGGCTTTAGCCTAATAATCATAATTGCAAATGAATTTTAGTACGTATTTTCTTAGAAGTTATGTATGTGGGTTGAGAGGTTTTCGTTGACGTAAATAATATGCAAAAGCATAATTTAGAAATCTTTAATTACAAATTACTGTAGAAAAAGTATTTCAAGAGTTGTTTCCCTTAGCTAAAAATTAACCTGGCTTCTGCTCTTGGAAAAAATAACTAGCTCAGGTAATTTTTCAAAACCAGTAATTGCGAAGCGTTTAGAATTCGTTTTCTTTTATTTTCATCAACGTTTTTTTTATTCCAGTAAAGGCAATGGAATTTGTGAATGCAATTGCCGCTCCTTCCGTCCAGGCAGGAGACACCTTTATCCCCGTTGCCTAGACTGATGGAGATGTCTGCATGCCTCAATCTCAGCTGCTGGCCGGAGGAGATGCAGATGCCGTCCCGGGATTGGCAGCGCCAATTGCCGATTGCTGACGACACCCAATAAACTGGCGGCCAATTACTCGCGGGGCCCACTTAGAAGTTGGGGGCAAGAGGGGCTAACAATCGGCCAGCAAGTCGGCGTAATTTCCCACAAAAGTATTTGAATGTCGTGTAAAGTGTTAAATTGTTTTACATTTTTTTATTTGCAGCCGTCGCACAGCATCGCGTCGGGTCAGCCAGCCACATAAATTGCCGGAGCAATGCGATAATTTGCATAAAATATGCACACGACGGATATTGGGCTGCGGCGACTTGGCCAGGGGATTTCGGGACTTTTGGATATTTGCAGGGGTTTTTTATTTATTTTTGTTTCGGCTGAACAAAATCTGCGATACGCCGCTTGAACTTTGCCGCAGTCGGGTGTCGATTGGAATTTTAAACGGAGCATTGACAATAAAGTCTGCCAGGGACTCTCGGACTCTCGGACTCTCCACTTTATTGACAATCCCTGGCAGTCGCCAGTCGGCAGTCCTCCTTTACCTATTGTTCCTTTGTCTGCAGACTCCCTGGACTCAATGCCTCGATGGGGCTTCTTTTCTTGGGTGACCAAGTGCCCGAGGCTCGCCGATCACGGGTCGAATCGATTACTTGATTGAGATTTGAAGGCTTCGAAGGGCTGGGCTCACCGAACTTGAGTCCCCGGGATAGGTAACTAAGATCTATTTAATAATTAGTATAATTATTAAGTTATTTGTTAAGAGTTTTAATGTTTCATTGTCTGCCTGTTTATTTTAATGCAAAATTATATAACTTAACTTGTCAGTATTCAGTAAAAGGAACTATAATTTAAATATTTTGTATCGGTTGGTTTTTGGTTTCTCTAATTACTCATTTATCCATTGCTATTAATGTTTAATTAATTTTTCCCTTAATTTATCTGTTTATTTGTGGTTCGATTCGGTTATTCATTTGTTTTTTATATTTTTGTCCAGGCATCTTCTGGCAATTGTACAAACTAAAGGCTTTATAAATTCTCAAATGCATGCTTTAATTTTTACTGCAACTCCCTAGAATGTTATTAATTTGCAGGCTTATTAAATTATTTATTAAAATCGATTTTAACTAATAGAAAATATAAATAAAGGCAAGAAACACGATCTCACTAGCCCTGTGAACCTGCCTAGTTCCTTGATTTTAAAAAGTGCCTGCAGCTCAAAATCCTGCTAAACTTGAATCGATCGATGGAGTCCCCCTTTTTTTCCTTCATCCCCCATAAGCCCCCTTTACTCCTACTTCCCTCCACCGCCGCCCCTGAAACATTCGCAATCGACACGAAAATCGCAGCACAAAAAGTCAAATCAATCAAAGTGACGACAACGGCGCAGACGAAATTGCTATGCAAGTGGAACACTGGCTCAGTTTAAGGGGGGGCTTTCCACCAGGGGGAGGTGGGGGTGCTCCCCCGGCGGAGGGAGGGGGGCTCCGGGGAAGGCATGGGATTGTAGCTGCCGCAAAATGTCAACTGGCTTTGCATATGGAAATTGGATAATGGCAGCGTCCGTCAGTCAGTCAGCCGGCAAGTCCAGCGAATGTCCACCGTTCGTTCACTCATTTCGATGGCTCGTTCTGAAAGGTGCACTGCCAGAAAAAATATATATATATTGTAGATAATAGTATAAAAAAAAAGGAGAAACTTGATCAAATAAGCAGGAGACACAATGCTAGTAATTGGGATAAAGTAAAGGCATGACTTCGCAGCTTCTAAAATAGTTTTTGGCATTAATTTGCCAAGAAATTTCTATGGATACGCACGAATCTGCTTCTGAAAGCCCTAAATTAATAATAAATTATATATAAAACTAACTAAAAATAAGCCTACATTTAGAATAAACTTAAGAGTGGAGATTGCTTTATGTACACACTCATATCTAAGGGGTTTTCTTCAGGTATCAGTTCACCTCCTCTACAGAAGATACCCTCTAGTATATGTAATCCCTAATTTTTCCAGTGTAAGGCTTGGCAAATAGGGGCGGGGACTGGGTGGTGGTGAGGCGGACCTCAGCAATTTACCGCAAATAGAGTTCCGCCGAACTGCAGGCTCAGATATCGGGGCACCACACATCACATCGCATCGCATCCCATCATCTTGTCATCTTTTGGCAGTCGCTCGTCGAATGTGGAAAATGTTTTTCGTTAATAAGTAAATGGATCGATGGCTGCCAGTGGGGTAAAGGGGGAATTCTATGGTGTAATACATACTGTCGTTCAGATTTCGATTCTGGCCAATACAATGCCACACCAAGCGGCACCGCATTATTTTCGGCTCTTTTGTGGCCTGCCACCGAATTGACCGTTAACTGATTTTCAAATTTGCGCCCCTTTTTCAAGCTCAAAACTCAAAACTCCCTTTCATGGCGATGCGCCGCACCTAGGTCACAGCTCAGTGGCAAATAGACCCCGATATCAGGCTTACAAAATAAGAAAAAAAGGGTAATACCCTGCAAACTGCCTTTATTTTATATTAGAAAAAGCTAAGGACACCTCAGGGCTGCTGTCTGTCAGGGATACTGGGCAGCTCCTGGGCGAAGCTTCGCATTGCATCAAAGTTTCATCGATCATGGTTTCTCCTTTGGGATTTTGTTCAGTTTTTCGGTAACTCAACTTCCGGCCTCTGGCTCGGACTTGGGTTTGAGTTTGGGTTCGGGTTCGGGTTCGGGTTCAAACAAAGGCAATTTAATCGAGCATGACTTCTGGTTAAACTTGTAGAGCAACGCCTACGCAGCGGCTGGGGTAGCCTTGCCGGATGTAGGGAATTTTAATTTGTCGCGTCGTTTAAACGCGAGCAGCGCCCAAATCGATGGCAACCCTTTAACGCCGCCGTAACGCAGCCATTGAAGCGTTACCCAAACCCCGTCCATAAAAAGAGTATATAATAAAAATAAAAATAAAAAACCACCGCCACGGCCACGCCTACAGCCGCCTACGTTCGTTCGATTTCGGCAGCGTTGGGTTTTTCACTCGACTTTTCATGGGTATATTCTCCAAATACCGCGTTAATCGTTGGGAAAAAGGATGTATGGGTTTTAGGAACTATAAGTTAATAATTTGGCAGCAGCCAGCAAACCATCTGTATTCCTTGGTAGATCTTATTACACATTTATCCGTTCGTATTCATGTAAATTTGTACATTCATTTAGCCATTTATTTGGGTGTCTATTAATGGAGTCATTCCTTCATTTACTTGTTCGTTCCTTCGTTCAGTTTACGTTAATTTGTTTGTTCATTTTCGCATGCATTTCATAGGTAAACAAGAAAGGAAGCTAACTTCGGCATGCCGAAGTTTAAATACCCTTGCAGTAAGTAAGAAGAAGAAGAAAAATCTTCTGACTTTTTCGTTTTCTCGGGTACTGACATAAGATAAATGTTGAGAAAGATAAATGTTGCGAAAGAAAAATGTTGCGAACAAACTAAATGAATTTATATATATATTCCTATGACTGCTATATGATATAGTGGTCCGATTTGAATAAAATTAAAACCGAAATTCTGGAATAATACAAAGTGTCTATGTCTCAAATTTTATGAAAATATGTGGAAAATTGGCTTAGTTATGATATAGTGGTCCAATTGGGATCAAATTAAAACCGAAATTCTAGAATAATACAAAATGGCCATAACTCAAATTTTATTCAAATATTGTAAAAATTGGCTAAGTTATAATTTTTTTAATTAAAATTTACAGATCTTTCCTATATAGCTATATGATCCGGCTCGTTCCGACATATATAGCAGTGAGAGCATATAGAAGACTATCTGCAAAGTTTCATCCAGATAGCTTCAAAACTGAGGGACTAGTTTGCGTAGAAACGGACGGACAGACGGACATGGCTAGATCGACTTGGTTGATGCTGATCAAGAATATATATACTTTATAGGGTCGGAGATGTCTCCTTCACTGCGTTGCAAATTTCTGACTAAAATTATAATACCCTGCAAGGGTATACAAATATACAAAATTATATAAAAACCAAAATATTTAGAATGTTAATTTTATATTCAACTGATGAATTCCAAGCCGGGTATTTCACAGTCGCCACTCTCGAATATACACTTTCTTCTCAGCATTTTTTGTTTTTAATCGTTTGGGTGGTTTTTATTAGGCCGCTTGTCTCCGTCTCCAACTGCTGTCTGTGCGCATTATTTATGGTCGCGCATTTGCATTTTGATGGTTGCACACACACAGGGAGACATCCTCTTAACCCCCTTAACCGCTTTTTTCGCCAGCACCGTCAACCCTTTTCCGAGCCGCAGCACAGGTGGCGGTGTGAGCTCTTTTTACGACCGCTACAGCCGAAAAATTGAAAACAAATTTCCACGTATCGAAAGCTGCTGCTCGAAATCAAACGAAATCGAACGAAATCGCTCGGGTTGCGCTTGAAAGGATAATCGTAAAAGGGGGAAAATTAAGCTTATAAACTGATCTCTGCAAAAATAAAAATAAAGGGTTATTTTTATCATAACTTGGCTTAAACTCTACCGATTTCAGCCTGGGTTTGCTTGTTCTTCATGGTTTTTCTAGGAGAACGCTTCTGCATTTAAAACTTTCTTTCTTTCCTCTTATTTGGCAAATTTTTCACAATATTGCAGCAGAACAAGGTGAGCATCTCTGGTGGCTGGTAACAAGCCATTTCCCCCCAATATTGCAACATAGCTAGGTGAGCATCTCTTGTAGCAATATAGCTAGGTGAGCACCACTGGTGGCCATCATTGCTTCCTTTTTTTAGTTACCAGGCTGGGATACCAGGCGAACAGAAATCAGCAGCAAGCAACCCGAAACTGTTATAAAAACTTACATTTAATAACAAGCCCAAAAGTATGCAACATGTATAACAGTTTTAAATTGGGCAAATTATTTCTGAACCCCCAAAAGTTTTAATTTAATTTTTGGCCACTTTTTAAAAAATTTGATGATGATACATCATCCTTTTTTCAAAAAATGGGTCGCTTCCTTTTCTTCCCGGACATGACTTAATCGATTTGGATGATGATGCTGATCAAGAATATATATGGTTTATAGGGTCGGAAATGACTCCTTTGCTTGTAATACATCGGTAAACTGAGAAAAGTCGCAACTTTTTAAGAGTTTTTTGGTCATAACTTGGCTTGTGTTGCAATATAAAATAAAGTTCTTCTATAAAAAGCAAGAAGAAAAGGCAAACCCAGGCTGAAATCGGTCGAGTTTAGGCCAAGTTATGATCAAAAAACTCTTTCAAATTCAAACATCAGTGGCCCGACGTGAAGCAGTCAAGTGAATCATCGCCACGATGGCCATGTGCATCATCATCATCATGTTGTCAACAGTTTTTGGGCTTTTGTTGTCCACAAATCAAAGCTCGGCGAAGCCAAACTGACAGGACTCGACGGTGGTGGGGAATCGGAATCGGAATTGGAATGGAACTGGAATCGGGGTCTGAGTTTGAGCCGGAATGCCTTGTTGACAAGTTGAGCATTTTAATTGCTGCCGTGCGGCCAAAACAACAGGGTTAAAGGTGGGGCAGCCGGCGGGTTAAGGGTGGCCGGGTGGCCTTTGCTGCACGCAAAGAGTCAACTTCCTGTGCGTATCCACAAAATGCGCTAACTAATCAAATATGCATAACAAACTTGAGCCGCCGCACGGTGAACGTCACCCCCTTTGTGGGCCACAATCGCACGCAATGCCTACGCACCGTCAAGGGGTTAAAACCAGGACATCGCCAGAGTTGTCAAATGTCCTGGCCAAGAGCTTCAATAAATATTTGCTTTGATTTCGTTATGTGTTGTCTCTGTGGGGGAATTTAAATCAATTTTAAGCAGTGCTATTTAGCATTTCCCGAATTTGAGATATAATTTTTTAGCCCTCTTTCCAGCATTAATTGATTGTAACCTTAGATACCTAAATATAAATTATAGAAAGAATATGGTTTATAAATAAAATAAACCTTATTTCTTGCCGGTTTCGTTAAAAACTAATATTACATTCTTAAAATACCAACCACTATAAATTGACTTGACTTGGTAAATATGCATTCATATTTTGATGACCAATTTTTGAAAATAACCAGATAATAGTCCTGCCATAAAATAGCCAAACTGTCAACTTCGGACCACGGACACGGTGAAGTCAAAAGGCATTTCGACGATTTAACCCAATGTCGATTTGCTGCTAAATTATTGCTGCTCGTTGTCGTTGTCGCTGCGACTTCTGCTGTGACTTCTCTAACCCGTAAAACTATTATTATGATCATTATGACAGCGACCCTGCCGCTGAAGGGTATCCGTGTCCGCAGCCGTATCCGTGGCTGTATCTGCATCCCCCAGGCCCAGTAACTTTCGACACGCACTTTGACGCACTCCCACCCGCCTCATAAATGTTTTGGCAATAAAGCCCAAGTTATGATAATGCCAATTCATGTTTAGTGGCGGAGATATCTAAATATTTATACCGGCGTGTTTGCATGTTCGCTGTTGGTACCAATGACGTGCAGAAAGCGTCAACGGGCAGAGTGATGGATGGATGGCTGGATGGCTGGATGGCTGGTCTGTCCGGGGGATCAGCAGGTGGGACATGTACAATCTTCTCAGCCAGATAAGTCACGCATCATCCTCGCAGCCGGAAACTTGCACTTTTTCTTTAACAAGTGGAAAGTTAAAAGTTTACCCGAGGTCACTCGATTAAGGACTTATAACCAAGTTATTGACGGGCTTCGAAACGTGCTGAAAACAGCCAAAAGTTAATATTTACTCCCCCTAAAGGTAGCCTATTTGTCCTTGTAGTTTGCTGCTCACCCATTATGATTAAAATATTAGCCTGCTGATATTTGTTTCTAACTTTATTTACCACTTTGGCTGGCACAACTTCGGGTCTGGGATTATTGTTGTTGTCAACATCGACATAACCCTTTTGTTGAACAGTTGGCGGAACGGCGGAACGGCAGTGGCGGTGGTGGTGGTGCTGACATTGGTGACACCGGCGACAGCGGCGGCGGCAATTAATAATACGTAATTTATGATCCGCATTCAATTCTATTTGACTTTGCGGCCCAAAAAAACACTCAAGCCAACGCAGAAAGGGTTAAGGGAACCGCACTTAAACGCCTTTTCTAGTGAAGCGTTACAATTTACAGCCGCTGGCAGTCGGCCGGAACGCATGCCTCCGCCTCTCTTAACCATTTCGATCGGAATATGTAATGTGTATGTGCCCCGTGCGGTATATATACCGATTCTGGTTCGGCAGAGTGTTATCCTTATCCCTTTGGGCTAATCCGATATTCGTGCCAAATTCTATTAGCCAAGTTTAGGGCCCTGCTTAACGCTTGGCTAATCGCCGCTTGGCTAATCCCAAAACACGAGCAAGGTGCAGGCAAAGTTTTTTATTAAATTAAAAATGATACACCACCTACCGATAAACGGAACTGCAAAAGGCTGTTGCAGTAAGGATTAAGGAAGGGTTTTTGATGGGAGCACAGTGCTTTTCCCTGGGAATTTGCAATTTGATAAATACTAAATGGTTTAGCTTGGAATTTGGATTATTAAAAGGGAGTTTTATGGTAAATATATAATAGTTTTAAAAAGGTTTGTCTTTTTGCTTTATTAAGTATAATAATTCTTGTTCTCAACTATGAAAAATCCCTGTAGAATATATGGTTTTTTTGTTTACTTCTCTGGGAGGTTGCTTGAGATCTCTTCAATTAATAACATATAAAGCAAAGAGCTTCCCCAGTGCCCAGTCCTGCTCCATAGCTCCCTTGCAGCATTACAAACTTTCAAAGTAAAATAGATTTCATGCTAACCCATGACCCTTACAATACTTACTTTCATTCCCAAAGCAAATCACATGAAAAATCGCTAGAACACAGAGTGCCTTCCCCCTGAGCTCTTCACAACCACAATAAATCGCAGGCAGACAAAGTAAATCCCCGGCTTTGGCATCGCCTGGCAACCTGGCACCGGGGACGGGATGAGCACTGAGAGTGTGGGACGACATCATCGCCAGCGAGCAGTTAATTATGACACGCACTGTTTGCTCACCGCCGCTGTTGCTATTTATTTATGCATTTTATTTAATATTCCCAGTGGCGCTGCTCATTTAAGCCGGGGGATGCGGGGGTCCATGTCCAGCCACCAGACAGCAAACAATATATACCGAAATAATGTCTGAAATCTATATGTGAATATATACTATATATATTCAAATACAGGGAAAAAACATACAGCTGTGTTCAATGAAATAGCAGTGCTTACGACCTGCACTTTAAAGATGGGAAAATACTATTTCAAACACTATTTTGAAATCAAATTTTTTCATAAAGGCTTAGTGTATTCAATTCTTAATAATACAACACTTATTTCATTTGGATAACTTATATACTTTAGAAGATATAGCTTATAACAGAGCAAAACCTATATATTATGCTGTTCATTAAAATAGCAGTGAAAGTAATAAATTAGGAAAAAAATGTAATAAATCTTAAAATATCTTATAAAAACCATAATCCTACTAATATACTATTTGTCTATGACCAAATATTTGGTTGAATAGCCTTTATTAGCTGTCACATCCTCACACCTTAGTGGTATGGAGTCCACCAAATCTAGAAAACGCTTGAGAGGAGTCTGGCCCCATTACTCCTGCTCAAACTGTCAAAGCTGCTGCTTAGAAGTCGGGGACTTCTTTGATACGGAGCGCTTGATGTCCCCCAATAAGTATTCGATGGGATTTAAATCCGAGGACTGTGCTGGCAATGTCATTACATCAACTATTTCTTTGCAAAAGCACTCTTTGGCCACTTTTCTGGTGTCCTTAGGACCATTTTCCTGCTGAAACGTTCAAATTAATGGCATCTCTTCCTCAGCATACTGCTGCATTACAGTTTTTAATATTTTAACATAGGAATATTGATCCATGATCCCATTGATCATAAGTATGGGACCTACACCGTTGTACGAAAAGCATGCGCATACCATGATTTTAGGGCCACCGTGCTTTACTGTCTTTAGCGTTTGGTTTAAGTGGTACTAAGTATTTGGAGATCAACGGGAATATTGTCTTGATCCTTTTTCACCAAATAAACCAGTTTGGACTCATCTGCCAAAAGGATATTACGCCACTTGGATAGTGGCCAGCTCAAGGGGTTTTAGGCAAACTCCAACATGGCTTTTATATGTCTTTAATCAAGTACTGACACCTTTCTTGATCTTCGCGTACTTAAATTTTTCTTAAGAAGTTTACGGCTAATGATCCCATCACTGATCCCAAAGCGAATATCGGCTTTTATATCCCTAGAAAATGCAAAAGGATACACTTTGTTGAACCGTACTATGCGTCGGTCCTCTTCAATTGTGATTTTGCGTACCCCATTTCGGTTTTTGGGGTTCTGTTTATATTTTACGGCATTGGAAACCATCTTGGCAGAACATTTTAAAAGACTTTAAATTTCTTTATATCCTTTGAGGTCCTTTTTAAGGCGAATAACTTCTTTCCTATGCTATTTTGGAGCCGTGAGGTCCTCTACCCACTAAAATGAAATTTTGTACGTAGAAAAGGTGTATTCTATATAAAAATATAATAACGAAATAAATTAAACTCACTTTTCACAAAATTAGACAAGATTTCGACACTTTTCGAGGATAAAAATAAAAAACTGCTATTTCATTGAACAGCCAAAACGACTGGGACGTGTGAAAAAATATCAATAAAACACAAAAATAGAGCAAATCTAATGGAACTTTCACTTGTTTCTTATCTTTATGTTCCATTCTACAAAAACAATGTGCAATGGGTCAATTAACATAAAGGAATATGGAAAAAAACCGTTTTATAGTTGTTCTTCTGTCGCACTGCTATTTCATTGAACACAGCTGTATATGTACAAATAGAAAAAAAAACGAGAACAAATAAACAGGAAAACTAATGAAACACGAAATGCTTTTGATTGCATGTTTGCTTCCCCCATTAATATTATTTTCTGGCAAAAATATTCACTTGTTGTGTGTGTTTTTTTTTAGTAATAATTTTTATTTAATTTCCTTTGTTTTGTTGTTGTTTAATTAATTTTATATATAATTGCAGTGACATGAGGTGTTGTTGCTTCTTCATTAATTTTATCCATATACATGTACATATATATTTAATAAATATATATATATATATATCATACATATATATCCTTTCGTACATATATCGAATTTGTTGTTCTTGTTGTTGGTTGTTGGTTGTTGTTGTTGTTGTTGTTGATGTTGATGTTCGGGTTGTTGTTTGTTTGCCTTTTGTTTAAATTTAATTAACTATAATTAATATTGCTTTTGCGTATAATTCATTTTCAAAAAACAGCTAAACCAACAGAAAAAAAAATATATATATATTTTTATATATATAAATTCTTATGACGATGCAGGTGATGATGATGCTGATGATAATGATGCAGGTGATGTTGTGGTAGTTGTTACAAGGAAAAACAAATCGCTACGGAAATTTATTTTAGTTTTAATCTTTTTTTTTATAATTTTATGTGAATTTTCTTGTGTTATTTCTTCATTTTTTTAATTCTCATTAATTCTGCATGTGAGTGTGTGTGTGTTAGGGTGTGTGTGTGTGGGTGTGTGAGTGCGAGTGTGTGGGATAGATGTCTGCTAGCTGCGTCTTTGTCGCTCTCTCTTAACTTATATGCGAGGAACATGCGTTGAATTCAACATTACTTTTCTTTACCTTTTTTCTTGATTGTTTAACTTATGCGAGAGTCAAAAAAAAATTGATACTTTAATGCTAAAAAAAAATTATATTTTTTTATGCATACACCTTTTACGGTACATAGTATTGGTATATATATTCATTATGATATTACAATCAATTTCAACACACACAGAACTGATCGTGCCCTAATTTTTAGCATCTCAGGGGTATTCCATTTTTTTTAACGAGATTAAAATAAAAGTACTAAAAAAAATATTATGTTGTTCTTTGGTTTTAGAACTTAAATATACAAAAAAAAATCATACAAATAATGGAGGAAAAGAATTAGGAAAACTCAAGTTCTCAGGGGTTTCTTTTTCTAAGCATTTTCCTTCACTGGTGAGGTGTGTTTTTAGGGGTTATGTGTGGTGTGTGGTGTGTGTGGTGTGTTTCTGCTGCTGTGGCTGAGTGTTTACGGTATCTTGGTACTTAGGAGCTACATAAATTACTTTTAATATATATATTCATATATATATATATATATATTCCATATATTTCTATGCATATAGGTTTTTATTTACGTTTACCAAAAAAAAAATGTTTCATCCACCTAAGACTAAGAAAAAAAATTGCATTTATTTTGTTTTCATTTCGCATTTGTTTTTGTTTCTTTTTTTTCGGTATTTTTTTACGTTTTTTTTTTTTTGCGTGGTTTGTTGTATTTTTTTTTAATGTTTTCTCTTAATTTCCAGCTTTGTGGGTTGTTCTTCCTTTACTTTGCTTTGTTTTTATGTTTACTTTTTACGTTTTACTAAGGTTACTTTCCAGCTTTTTGCTTTTTTGTTTTTCTTTTAATACATATATATATATATATATATATACTATATATGTGTTCTAGTTTTTTATATTTATATATCAAGAGGCGCCATCTTTGATGTTGCTATTTCCAATCGTTTAATATAAATATATGTACATATACATATACATATATATATGTGAGGGGGGAAGGGGGTGTGTGTGTGTAGGTGTGTGATATATAAAGTATATATATATGTATATATAGATTTGTGTGAGGCAAGGTTATTCCTACATATTCCCTCTGACCTCCAAGGAAATCTGGGTTTTTCCCCCTTTGCAACTACCCCTCTCTTTTGACTCTTCTGACTCGCCAGCCCCCTCATTTCTCTCAGTGTGGCCTTGCTTAGCCCCGAAGACTCCACGGAATTCTACAGGCTTTGCGGGGTACAGAGAGAGGGTAGAACGACAAAAAAAAACCTACTTCTGCCGCTGTCCTGGGGCCTAGCAAGGGGCTAAATATTTATATATATATATATATATATGCATGTATGCTACAAATGTTTGTCCTGCCAGCTCCTCCAATCTCCGCCAGCTATTTACAGGCCTCCACACAGCTTCAGTGCTTAGACGACCACCAGCACGGCGTGGTGATGATGGCACGGCGCCGGGCCACGAGCGACGACGAGGGGCTAGAGGCCGGTGCGCTGACCCGCACCCGGTCAGACGTCAACGTCCAGGTCCAGATCAATCACCGAGCTGCGATCCTCGTCCGCATCCTGGTCGGCATCCTCCTGCTCCTCGATGTCCTCCTCCAGCTCCAGGTCCAGCTCTGCGCCGCCGCCTCCATCATCGCAGTCGGAGCGGCCGTCCAGTAATTGTCACTGATCCGCACCGCTCGCCGTGGTGCCATGGTGCGGATGCGAGTGGTGCGGATGTGGGTGCTGATGCGGGTGCTGCTGCTGCTGTTGATGCTGCTGCTGCTGCTGCTGCTGTTGGTGGTGCTGGTGATGCGCCTGGGTGTGATGGTGGGCCGCCTCCTCCGCCAGCTGGAGTGCCGCTGCCGCTGCTGCCGCCGCCGCACTGCCATTGTGCTGCACCTCCAGCCCATTGACCATCTTCTCCATGCTCTTCAGCTCCGAGGGCGAGTTCTGGGACCGCTGCTGCTGCTGCTTCATCAGCGAGGGCGGCGTGGTGGGCGACATCGAAATGGGGCGCGTCGGCGGCGAATGGGAGGCGGGCCGGGGCCGTGGGCTGGAGCTAAGGCTTCGCGGCTCCATGCCCTGGCCAGGTGGTGCTCCGCCGCCGCCGCCATCACCCGATCGATTGGCATTCGAGCCCGGGGTGACCGCATCGAAGGCCGAGCCCAGGCTGCCCGGCAAGCTGTACGGCGAGAAGCGATGACTCTTCAGCCCCTGCAGCGGCGACACTGGCGTGTGCCCGGCCGCCGCATAGGCATGGCCAAAGAGAGCCGGATGCTGGGCGGCCAGCGCCAGTTGGGCATTGAAAAGCAGGCCGGGATTGAGCCCAGCGGGACTCATCGCGGCCGCCGCGGCCGGATTGTGCAGCAGGCCGAGATGCGGCGGCGGGTAAAGGCCGTGCGGATACAGGTAAGGCAACAGGTGCGGCGACGGATGGATGGGCGGACCCACCGAGATGTTCGGCGAGGGATAGCTGCCGCCACCGCCGCCGCCGCCTCCGGGATTGAGGGCAGCCGCTGCAGCCGCCGCCGCCGCCGCCGCTGAGGCACCCACCGCCTCCTTGGGACTGCCCGTCGAGGTGGGCCGAAAGGCACCGCCGGTGCTGCCGCCGACGCTCTCCGAGCAGCTCGAGTCGCTGCCATCGCGCTCCACATCGGCGTCCGCCTGCAGGCGTCTCCGCAGCGCCTCCTCCGCGCTGGCATTTGCCGCCGCGGCGGCAGCATGTTCCCCAGCGCCGGCTCCGGCTCCGGCCAGGTGATTGAACCAGGCGGCCAGTGCTGTTGTATGAATAAAAGAAAGTCGAGATAGATAGGCAATTAGTTGAGGCCGTCCCTGGAGTGGGTTCCCCCCTAAAAATCCCCTCCTGGGTTACTCACCGGAGTGCTGGTGGGCGTGCATCTGCTGCAGCGAGTGGCTGAGCGGCAGGAGCGGACTCTGCGGCGGCCCCACCACGTCCAGCAGCTTGTCCTCGTCGTCCTGCTGGTTGTCCAGCAGCGCCGCATGCGGATGCAGGTGGGGCGGTCGGCCCGCGTGGCCCAGGTGGAGCGGTGCCCGCGAGCTGCTAACGTGCGTCGGGTTGAGCTTGTCCGAATCGGACCCTCGGTTCGACATCAGCGCCTGCCTGTAACAACAGTTGTACGAGAGGCGGGGGCCACAAATTAGAACATCCAATTGTCAGGGTGGGAAGGGTGAATATATCTATATATCTATATATCTATGTAAATATGTACTTGGTTCTAGCAGGGATAATGCACACACTGGGGAAATGGGACATAGGAGAGTTACAAGATATATTTGGTATTTAAAGGGTGAAGCACTCTCTCTAAACCTGCAGTTACAAATTGTGTATCTTGTTAGCTACCTAACCATCTAAGTATCTACATTCTATACACCTAATCTAACACAACGACCTATCTATTAAGTAGTCCGGTCGATGGCCACCTTAAATTAGTTATTATATTATACATTTTTCTTTAGGCAGAGTAATTCATTTTGAAATAAAAAAAAGTATATAAAATAAAGTATCTACATACCTTATAATTTATGCAGATATCTATAAATCTATATATTTATACAACTATTCTTTAAATGTATTTCTATTTTTCTACCTACCCTTTTAGCTAACTATCTCTCGCTTTTCTAGTGCATATTTATATCATTCCATATCTTGCACTGTATATCTGCCTCTATTCCTAACTATCTTTCTTTCTACCTACTAATTTTTAAATCTACTATCAATGTATCTACCTATCTACATATCTTTACAACTATCTATGTATATATATCTCTCTATTAAATAATAGATTTTTCTCTCTAACCTTCTGTGCGTCTTTCTAGAACCTAAATCTCTGTATTTTTCCCACCCACCTATCTAACCACATTCCCACCTATCCTTCACCTATCTCCTATATATAATATCTCACTGGTTGCCACAACACCTAACCAGCGGATGGCCATTGCTACACCGAAATCAATCCGCTTTCAAGCCGCTTGGCAATTTTGGACGCGAGGCCGCATTTGTTGGCCGATTTGCCAGCGGAATTTTCGTTGGGGATCAGGGCCAAGCTTTGATAATATTGTTGGTGGCTGAAATATCTGCTAAATGATAAACCAGCGCTGGCGGCGGCCACTCCACCACTCCACCACTCCATCAGCCGTCAGCCCTCCGACCGGTGAACCTTAATTGAAATGTAACAATGCGAGGCGGAAACGGGGGGCAGGAGCAAGGACGACCTAGTGTGTGTGATGTGTGTGGTGTGTGTCTGCGGCTGACAATGAAATTGAAAAATAATTCAAAACACGTTAGTGTAATTTAGTGTCTGCTGGCCGGTCTGGCGGCGGCCTGCAGTTTTCCATTACAATTTTCCTTATTTTTCACACATCAAAGCCGGGCGCTGCCTCGCAAATTGGGCAATTTCACCAACACGCGGGTGTTGTGTGTATCATTATCACAGCAACCACACCCACAGCACACACACCACCCCCTTTCCGAAGGAGAAACCACGGAAAATCCACCCACAGGCTGGCATAGCGCCAAGGGCGTCTTCTTTTACACTTAACTGTTTTTCCACCTGCCCGGCGAGTGTGTGTGTGTGGGCCTAATTTAATAGCAAATCAATTTGTGTTAATCCAGAAGACGTATCTGGGGACCCACCCACCTGAACTACAAAGACGCGCCAGGAGGACGTGCCAGGAGCGGCAGCGACCGGGACACGGGCAAGGGTGCGGCCCGAATTTATTGGGGCGTCTTTTAAAAGAGTTCAAAATATATATAACATAAAATATTTCAATTTCAAATTTTCATATGAAGAAATTTATGGGTATTACAATATCCTTTCAAGAACATTTAAAATATTTGATTGTGTATATAAACCTTTCTAATTTTTATAAAGTCTACCAAAATATGATTTCCTAATATTAAATATTTTTTTTTAAATTTTTTCCCAATTTTAATTCACTTAAGAACTTTTATGTGAATATTCAAAGAATTTAATATATGCTTTTTGAGTAAAAGAAACTCTTTGCTATTATAATTTTCCTTTAGGTTAATTTAATATATTTATTTCTTAATAACATTCTGCCAGAACATTTGTTTGTAACATTCAATTCATAATTTGAAATATTTATAGATTATTATAGATTAAAATTGAAGTCCACTTAAAATCCAGTCTAGCAAATGCAAAAATATATTTCATAATAATATATTCTCTTTTCACTATTTTTATATGATTTCCTATCTAAATCCACTGACTATCCTTTTTTATCCAAGAACATAAAGCCCTTTGAATACGATTTCTCTAAATCGTCAAGAAACTGGGAGAAATTGTAATTCAAAATTATTGAAGTAATAAATATGTTTACTATTAAAAAAATGATGTAAAATATTTGTACTCCATATTTAATTTTCAATATGTTTTCCCGTTTCCCGCCAGAGGACACTCCGCTCCTGGGACCCTCATGCGGCGGGGCCATAACATTTCGACCCAAAGACGTTTATCTATTGCCCTTTTGCCCTTTGCCTCCCATTGTAATCTCTCTCCCTGTGTGTGTGTGTGTGAGTGGAACGCCCTGGCAAAAAGGGAGTTCCCTTTAATTTTTCTCCTTTTTTTATCTCTTTGGAGGGGGAGTTTCGCTGAAATTGCACTGTTTTGTGTGTGTGCTTTGTAATTTTTGAATTACGTCTGAATTTGCGGCTCAAGCAGCCCACGCACGCCCACATTTTCAGCAGAGAACGGAGGAGAGTCGCCTCTATTGTCAACTAACGCCTAGGGAAAAAGGGAATAAATATATATAGAAATATATATATACTTATTATTTATACAAATTGCCTGGGAAGCTGAACTGCCACAGGAACAACAAAAGAGCGACGACGGGCAGGGCGAAAAGCGAATTTCAATTGCTGCTGTTAAAACGTTTTCACTTTGGATTTCCGGTTCTCGTTGCGCCCAAGGCGGCGGCCCAGAATAATGGAAATAAAAACTGTGCCCCGGACAGGGGGTTTCCCTTGGAAAAAGGGGTTTTCCCAAACAGCGAGAGACAGAGAGAGATGAATATCATTCCGGCGGAAGTTGCGCACTAGATTGCCACCAATTAGCATCTCTTGCTGTGAAGGACTCGGGGATATCACCACCACATCATCATCATCATCATCATCTCCATCACCCTCCTGGTTTGGCCTGCTAATGAAGGGTTGCAAAAGAGTTGACTAAGTCGTCACTAATTGCCCAGGATTTTTCGGCAGGACCTCAGCCTGCGGAATTGTAAGCGGTTTAGCGGTTTTGTTTCTACATTTTTCCCTTTTTTGCCTGCCTCCCCAATTTAATTAACAATTGGTTAGAGTATAAACTTGGGCAGAGTAAAGTTCGCTTTGTTGGAAAGTTGACTGGCTGACTGGCTGACTGCCTGACTGGCTGACAACTGGCTGTCACATCAATGACCAGGCACATTCCTTGATTTCTCCTAGGCCCAGCCCAGGACCTGGCTTAGACAGAGACACGCTAATGCCAATCAAGCCAGAAGTAATCAGTTCGGCACAAAAACCGAAACTCGACTTGAGTAAATTGTTTGTGTCAAATGCGGTGGTGGTGGGAAAAACCCTCACAGAGGGCGGAGGGCTGGAGCTCGGAAAATGCCAGAGCCCAGTGAGTGAAAATTGATTTGTAACGTTTAACATGGACAGGGACATGGACGGGGGACTTGGACATGGACAGCGGGGGCAAAACCAGAGTCGCTTTTCGGCTATTAAATGTCATTCATCATTATGCTAAGTCAGAGTTTTTCGGGGGCGGGAAAAGTCACCAGGACACACGCAGGAAAAATTAGGGATCTTTGGAAGCTTGGAAATGTAAATGGTAAAATTGTTTATCCTTGGAAAATGTAGAGTTTTCTACGTTTACTAAATGAAATCATGTTAAGGATAAATTACTATTTATATTGTTTATTAACATGATCTTTCTTTCATTATTTTAATGTTATTATTTTTTCACTTTAGCTATAATAAACCACAGATTCCTGTAAAAATCCCTCGGCTTTCCCTTTCCTCCCCAAATTTTGTGTGCTTTGCCTTGAATCTCCTGCCTCTGGTGGGTGGTGGTGGTGCTGCTGCTCTGTGGCCGGAAACCGGAACCACTTCAAAACTTGGCCAGCGGGAGAGAATGATACCTCCCGCCAGCCCCCGCCGTTGGCAAACAGAAATTGGAAAATCTGTGGGCTAAAAACTCAAAGCTTTTTCGGACCATCATCATCATCATCAGGACAGGACAGGACTCGGGGTGGGCGGCTGCTTCCTCCGACAGGAAATTGAAATCAATCCATCAATATGGATTACATGTTCGAGTTAGCTGCCGGCGGAGGTGCCAGTCATCAGCATTATTCTGCCCCAAGGGGAAGGATGGGAGGAAAAGCATCATTAAGCGATCCTGATGATACGCCCAACTTTGTACTTTTTTTCCCCCAGTGTGTGTGTTTTTATTCCTGGCCGAGTAGTCCATTGTGTGACTTGCAATTTGGCAAGCTGCAGGCTAATTAGTTCCGCACAGAATTGACAAAAATTAATGCCAGTTTCCGAGTATCCATCCGAGTATCTGAGTATCTGTGTATCTGAGTATCTGTGTATCTGCACATTTGTGTATCTGTAACTGCTCATCAAGCACGGGGCAGGACATCCAGAAGATACACAGCGAACAGACAGACAAATGAATGCCCTGTTTGGGTTTTCAGCTTCGGGTTTCGTTTCAGTGCAAAGTTTTGATTGTCGATTGGCCACAAAAGGTCATTTGTGTATTTCGTATTTGGTCAGTTTTCCAGCTTTTCCAGATTTTCCGCTCTTGCTTTGACCTGCTCCGTGGCTCGAGACCTGATTAGTTTGCTCTGTGATGTTAATTTTCCAACAATCTGCTTTAAGATACTCTATTTTCAGCTATAAAATAATTCTAATAAAATTTCAAAGTCACAATTTCCTCTCTCCTTACAACTACCCCCTCGTTGTGTGCATTATCTTTACCTTAATCCTAAACTACAAACTAGTGATACTCACTTCTTTTCCCGCTTGCCAGCACCGGTATCACGAAAGCCCTTCGCAAAGGGATTGTTATCGATTTTCAATTGAGTTATCTGTTGGGTTACGATAATAAGCGATTAATAACGATATAAATAGGCGGATGCATGGACTCACCTTCTCATTCTGATATGCAGTCACGGCAATGAACTCCGTCTCCTTGAAGACGTACGTGCGAAACGTGGAGTACGGCAGCTTGAGGATGTCATTGGCTCGCACCAGGTGGAATCGCGGCTGGTACTTGTGCATCGAGTTCAGGATGGTCTGTGGGGGGGAGAGTGAGAATAAGACACGGGGACACGGCGTAGATTAGTGGGTATAATCGCTGGATATCATCAGGGACGTGGCTAGTTTGTTATTTCCAAACCAACCAAAGGCGGAGCAGGGGGACAACCAAATAACTAAACTAAACTCACAGGAGGGCAGCAAAAATTCACATACACAGAGAAAATTAGTACACATATCAGAAAAATATACCCAAATATTGTATTTAGTATATATAATGCATCATAATGTTTACTATTTATGGTATAGTAATTGTTGCCTTTACATTTTATTTAAAGTAAAATTTATATGTAGGAAAAAAAGAGCTCCCTAGTCATATGAAGGAAACAAAATCCTTGCTCAGTTGGCCCTTAAAATTCTCAACTACAAATTCAGCAACTCAAAAGGTTGAGTCAGCTAGTCAAAAAAGTGTTTGTTAATGAGGCAACCTGAGGCAATCATCTCTTACACCTTTCTATAAGCCCTTTCTTGTCTATCTTCAACATAAAACTCTTCTAAATTTATATTAAAAATCAAAATAAAATAAGTTATCATTTTGGCCAGTTTATAAACTTTCTTGCAGTGAATTTTCTTGGTTAAAAAAAAAACCAAAAAAAAAAAAGGGAAGACGGCGGCCGCTCACTTGCACGCCAGAGCAACATCAGCAGCAACATTGGCAACATTGGCGACATTGGCAACCGAACATTGCAGGCAACAGACGACCACCCACCAAAAGGCACGAGAAGGAGAAGGAACAGGAGGAACCCCAGGAGCAGGGGCAAGAGGAGCAGCCACAGGAGGAGCTGCAGGAGGAGCCGCGCGCACCGACAATACAAAGTTGTTGTCATAAAATATGAATCTGTCTGCGTGGCAGTTTTGCCGGCTGCGACACAGAGACCTCCCAGGCAAGGCAAGGCAAGCCTGTGTGTCTCCATATGTCTCTATATATATGGCCCAATCCATTTCGATCCGTTTCGATCCGCCGCTGTGGCAGAAAGGAACACCTTTTTAATTACCATAACTCGTCGGCTTGGCTCGACTTCGATTAAGCGACAAACAACGAGCAGCAGGCCTAGGGACAAGTTGCTCAGCGGCCGCCGCTTGGGTAGAGACCCCACAGGCAGCAGTCGGTAACCGCCATTTTGTTCGTGTAATTTGGGAAAAAAAGATACAAAAAACTACAAGAAATATAAAGAAAACTCCACAAAAAAAAAAGAAGAAAAATAAAGCAAAGAAAAAGCCGAGTAAGACAACACGAAGGAACACACACAGCAAAAGACAAAGCGAGCGAATGGCGAACAAAGCGAGACAGCCCCCAATGTGTATCCCGTAGTACGAGTATCTGAGTATCCGAGTATCTGGTATCTTGTATCTGCATTGGATTCGCACGCCTCTCGGCTCAGCCTCAGCACAGGGCCCCCACCAACAAGAGACCACAACACCAAGCAGGCAACACCGGACCACCAATGGCGACGACTCGCCGCCGAAGGTGTGACTAATGCGAGTGCCTCTCGGTGTGTGAATGTGGTGGGGTGTGGAGTGAGGAGTGGGGTGTGGAGTGGGGTTTGGGGTGCTGTTGGAGTGCGGTTGGAGTGGTGTTGGTGTAGCGTTGGTGTGAGATTCTCCTGCACCTCTCTGTAACCCTGATAAAATACTCAATTAAGGCCATAAAATGTAAACTTTATATTTTACCATTTTACACACAAAAATATTATTACCTTTATTCCCTGGTTATTCCCATAAATTGATAAAATCGTAGATAAATAACCATATTTGATGGCGAGTTTCAAGCTTTTGTATAGTTTCAATCAGAGAAATTCGATGTATAAATTGAATGCTCAATAAATATCGTAGTTGAGAATGGGAGACTCCTAACCCAACACCCACTCCGCCTCATTTTAAGCCAAACTTCGCCATAAACAAAAAAAAGGCTTTCAATTGAACACTTTGCCAGGCACAAAAGACCCAGCAAATATACGCAAAATGCCCAACAAAAGAGCTGATTATTCGCCCCGCCACAAAAATGTTGAACTAAACTGCAGAAAAAGCAGGTATCCAAAACACCGAACACCCCCCCAGAGGTTAAGGCCATAAAACCCTGATTATTGGCCATCAAAAGAGAGCCTGAAAAATAATATATGAGAGCAAACCCACAAGTCCATAAATCGCACAACGTCTTGCGTCTACTTAAAACGTCATTTGCTAATTTGCCTTAAATTTATTGACACATAAATTCATTTTGCAAAGCACGGGCAACGACAATCATCATAATTACGCCAAAGACACGGCACTGGATGGAGTGTGTGTGGTGTGTGTGAGTGTGTCTAGAATTTATTGATAAAACAATTTGCATTATTACGTTAATTTTTCATTGCGCGCGCACACACAAGGCGCCAAATTGTCATTTAAAATGTCATTGTGGCGGCTGTTGGGTTTTTGAATTGCGATTTAAATGAAAATAACCGTGAAGATAGCCATAAAAAATATACATACATGTGTATGTAATGCAATGGTGCTGCTCTGTGAGTGTGCCTGCAGCATTTTCCATTTTTCCATTTTTCCATTTTCCAAATGGGCATAAACAAGTCTAATTAGACATGAAGTGCGATTACACGGACGCCACGCAGTCGTCGTCGTCGTCGTTGTTGTCGTTGTCGTTGTCGTCACTCAAACGGGCTGCAGGCAGCAGCGGGATTGCATGTTGCCTCTGCCGTGATTGTATTTGCTGATTGAATTGATTGGCGAACAAAACCTCTTGGCAATTATGCATCGAAATATTGCCTAGATTTTTAGCACATATGATTGCGCATAGCTGCACGTAGCAATTGCTGTTGCAGCACAGCCCAGGTAGCACACACTACACTGGTTAGTGCCCCGTACAATCCAATCCCCGGCGCAGTTAATCACTCTATATATCGCCCGGGTGACAACTGATTGAGCCGCCGGCGGTCGGTCAATACCAAAAATGGTGCGACAATTTCATGTTGCCTTTGGTGTTTCACTGCTCCCCAGCAGGAGTTGGTTGCCATCCGTCGAGCAACGCGTTTGTTTTTGGCTTTTGCGTGTTGATTGCTAAAAGGTAAAAGTCTCTTCTGCTTCTGCTGCTGTTTGCTGCTGCTGCACACTCATTGTTGGCATATTATCACATAATTTAACTGATGATGCCACTGTCGCCCGTTGCCTTGTTTGCCACGGAAGAGCCTTGTCAGGCTGCTGGTCGTTCCTGCTGGGTTAATTGAATGATCACTCACACTTTGATTCGATTTGGCAGGCAACCAGGCAAGTTAACGGTGAGATTGCCAGTTAGATTGAATTGACTTCAACTTCAACTGCAACTGCAACTCCCATTCCAACTCGGACTCAGACTCAGACTCAGACGAAAAGCCTGTGGAAAGTTCAGGCAGTAGGTGATCGTGAGTGAATGTCAGTTGACTTTAATCGTGTGAAGATATCTGACTTAAGGAAAGCACAGAACATAGAATACTTGGGGATACTTGAAAGCAAACTAGTTAAACTATAATTCTGAGCTTTGATTTAATTCTAAAACTATTAACAAAAATTTTAAGACACCGATTAACCGACACCGATAGAGATGCACTCAAAGCCATCGATAACATCAATTACTGATTACTTTCAGCACAAACAAAAAGCCAAAGATCGATGGCTGACTTGATCGTGTGAAGAAGATCGATGCCAAATTGAAATTGTCAGCAAGTGATGATCAGCAAAATGGTTTTGGCTGGCCGGATTGAGTGCTGGATGGCTTGATTGGTTGATCAATTGATCGCCTGATCGCCAGATCACCTGATCAGTTCAGTGATCGCGACTCGCGGACTCAATTGAAGCAATCGAGAGTTCTAAAGGCACCGCAGCAGCACACTGACAATGATAAACTCCGATCAGCTGCGGCTCCGATCATCTCCGGACTCAATTAGGCGAGAGCCGCCGCCAAGCCATTTTCGGGGGCTACCTGTTGACCAATTATGGTCATAATTGAAGCGCCGTCCCCGCCGCGATGACTAAGCCCCGAGTCCGAGTCCAAGTCCAAGTCCAAGTCCAAGTTTTATTAAGCTGTATTAAGTATTTAAGCGATATGCATATTGACCTATCTGTGCCATAAATATCAACACGAAACCCTGATGGCCATGTCTTAATTAAGCCAGCGGATCAGGTAGGAAAATAAACCGAGAAGAAACACAAGAATGGGGGAAAGGGGACCAGATCCCCCATGCTGCTGCTGCCTCATATTAATCTGTAAATTATGCATAATTTTAATGGGGTTCGAGGAGGGGACAAAGCCCAAGCCACCCAAGACCCCCAGACTCTCTTCTGTCAAAACTCTCACGGAACTGCAGCAGCAGCAGCTGCCCAACGAATCGAATTCGAATTCGAATCTGAATCTGAATCTGAATCCGTTGATTTCGGCATCCGCCGGGAGACCAGTCAAAATTTATTTACAATTTATAACAATTCTTTTCGGGGGCCTCTTATCGCCCGGTGGTCGTCGTCGTCGTCGTTGGGACATTGTTCGGGGGGAAAATGTTAATTAAACGGATTTACATTTTAATGACAACACGAAGCGAAGGCCACAAGCTACCAACTCCAGCTACCAGCTACCAGCTCCCAGCTCCAACTCCGATTGAGATACAGAAGGCTTTTTTGAAAGCCAAACACAAAAAAAGAAAGAGGGAAAAAAACTTGCAGCCAATTGCAAATTTGCTAAACAGAATGGGCGGCGTTTTGGGGCAAGAGACAAAAAAAAAAAGAATAATAAGAAAGACAACAGCAAGCAAGACATTTGGGTTTCAACATTCGATATTCAATGAAATCTCTGCTGGCAGCCGCCTAATGATGCCTTTGCTGCCGTTTTGTTGTATGCAAATCGATCGTGTGCCCCCCTCTACCCACCCATCCCCCTCTCTGTTTAGAGGGAAAACCAAAGGAAAAAGTCAAAGGAAAAATAAGTTAACAACAGTCACAGTCGATTGGCCGGGAGCAGAAGGCGAATGCTCGGCAGAAACGCAACTCGGAACATGACTTCTGGCACTCTGTGGCTGCGGTTGGATGCGGCCCGCTGATCCCGATAGCAGTCAGACCCTCGATAGTCATGGGTTATCGATGGCCAGCAGCTGCACACACATTTTGTCTTTCCTCTCAATGTGGAAATTAAATTATATAGCAGCAAATATAGAAAACCTAAATATTTCTGCACCAGCAACTAATTGATCGATTAATTCGATAATTAAACAAAGTAATAAATTTATAAACTTAACAAATAAGGGAACATATATTGAAAACAAGTTTTAAGTACCATCAAACCCTACTGGTTAAGTACCAAATATATTTTCTGTGGGGTATTTAGATAACATATCGATCAAATCGATTACAGCTAAAGTTCATCAATTATTCAAAAAAAAAAATAATAATAATAATAACTATTTTGATCAATATACCCTAAAACTTAACTGAATAAATCCCCAAGTTATTTTTCATTGCCTATTTGGATAACATATCGATAAAATCGATTACAGAATTTCCCAAATTAAAACAATGTATATTTTTAAATACACCAAAATCCCACTTGATTAATACCAAAGACATTTCCAAGTTCCAATGCAGATAAAATATCGATAAAATCGATTACACAGCCACTCTAGAAATTACCCCCGGTAATGGCCTGCCAAATTGCTCACCTAAAATCAAATCCCATGACTTATCGATAGATAATCGCTTTGCAAAAACCCGACAACACCCATTTTTATGGCCATTTTCGATCGTGAAAAACACCACTAGCCGCCCGATGGACATTAATCGATTTGTAATACCCCCGGAGACTGTGGCTCCGCTCCATTAATAATCGTTTTGTACTCGCGCCACCCACATGAAGCGCAAACACCTCGTCGCCCGCTCTCTCTATCGATGATTATTTATATCGCGCTCAGCATTTCTGCCCGTCCCCGGCTCCGGCTCCGATCCGGAGTCCAAGCCACTCGGAGGAGGGCTATAAATTTCCAGCTGCTCAAGAGCCGCGGCTATGTGAAGTCCGCCGCCGCCGCTTGCTTATAAATGAGCCGAGTTATGGTGAGCTGCTCGCCGGGCCGTAGATAAAAAATAAAAATGAAAATAAAAACGAAACGCAGCTAATGGTCGGTTGGGCTACCAGATCCAGCGATCCAGCGAACCAGCAAACCGTCTCCTATCGCGAATGACAAATATTTCAAATGATTTCAACACTTTGCCGATGCCGCCCGATCGCTGGAAAAGTGGAAATGGGAAAAAAGGAGCTGAGGCTTGCTCGATGATTTGCGTTTTATTGCAGCTAATAAATTGAATGGCGATGGCGACCCACCACTGAGGCGACTGGGATCGGGTTTGGCCAACTATTTGCTGCGATAAGGAGAAGTAGCAGCAGCAGCAGCAGCAGGCAGCAGGCAGCAGGCCGCATAGTGTTGCATGCAACATGCAACTGGCAACCGGCAACTGGCAACTGGCCACTGAAAGCCAGCAACTGCCGGCGCATGCGTGTGTGCATTTCAATGCAACACTGATAAAGGTGTTCAACGCTCGATGACATTAGCACCATCCAAATGCCGCAATCAACTCTCAAAAGCACTGGGAGAAAAACCCTTACATTTAGATATATTTAAATAAATTTAAATATAAAACACAGAGAAAGGTCTTTTCAACTAAATATCCTAATAGAATAACCTGCCAAGGAATTACTTTAGGAATAAGCAAAGTTTGAGCATAGTTTATTTTATTAAATTTGAACTTTGAAACAGGAAAGAAAGTTAACCCCAAAGTTTGAAATAATAAAAAAAAAACAATAAGGAAAGCAAACCTCGAAAACCAAAGTTTGGATCATGAAAATCAACCAAAACTAAGCCAAAAATGCCTAAATTTCACTTCGGAAAGATTTTCTGTGCTTGTTTTTATTGGGCTTATAAATCTGCATATTAAATTTAACATTTTTCAAATTTAAATTTTTTCTTGAATTTTTGACAATTTTAATGATTTTACCCCTTATAAAATTTTGAAATTTTTTATAAAATTTTTTTTTTGCCTGATATGGCTAGATCGACTCGGCTGTTGATGCTGATCAAGAATATATATGATTTATGGGGTCGGAAGTGATTCCTTCACTGAGTTTTAAGCTTTGGACTGAATATTTTGTTATTTTTTAATAGATACAATATTTTGGAAAAACAACAAAGCAAAAGTTTTTTTTTTTTTTTCTTTTTATACAAAATGTATAAAATTTTATCTGAAATTCTTAAATAATATCAAAATCTCTATGTAAATGGAAATTTGTTGGAATCTCCCTGAGTTATATAGATTTTCCTTTCGAAAAAATTCCTATTACTCCCATGGCAGCTATACGACATAGTCTGTAGTATTTTTCCCAGTGCCTTTTACCACTCAGCACTCAGCCCGCTCTCCAGCTCACCTTGTGAGAAGAACCCCCCTGAGTTTTTTGGACCCGCACTTTTTTGCAGTCGCCGCTTTGCCATATTTGTCGGCGCCTTTTGTTCTTCTTTATTAAAAAGGCGAATAATCATAATAAAGAACCAACAACACACACAGCTCCCGACTCAGTCGTTGTCGTTCAAGTTGTTGTCGTCCATTTAGCCACTGAGTTTGAGTTTTGGCTGAGCAGCCGCTGCCAAGCGGGTTTCCAACTGGCATCTTCTTTCGATTTGGGTCTCGGTTCGGGATTGGGGTCTTGGGTTCTGGGTTCTGTATTCTCTGGGTAAAGGTTTCTCGGGGTTCCCTGGCTTCCTGGGTTCCCAGTTCCCAGTTCCATGTTCTCTTCTGGACTGCCGCTCGTTCGGTAGCCGCTAGACTTGGACATTAATCGATAACACTTGAGTATTTTTTCATGTTCCGCATGCGAGCCATTAAGCGATTGTCCACCAAAGTTGTACCGCGTTGTGCTGGGTGTCGCATTGGGTTTCTTAATTTTTTGGTTTTTTACTTTTTGAGTTCTTGAGTTGCCAAGTTGGTGTTGGGATTGGTGTTGCTCTGCCAGTTGGATTTTTAGGTAAGTAGCAGGGAGCAGCAGGGAGATTTGTGATCTAGTTTTAGAGGTTAAGAAGCTGCTTCCGGGGTTTTTAATTTCCTCATTTCAAAATGTATATATTTTTCCTATATTTATATATTTTGTCTTCCCTTATTTCCCAGTATTTTTTAATCCCTTATCAAAGTCTTGAATAAACCAAACTGAAAACCATTGCCACTTGGCTTTCGGCCTGTGCCTTGAGCCAGTTTCAGCTGGCTTAATAAAATGCAGCGGGAAGCGCTAATGATTAAGCCCTGTCCTCTGCCTAACCCCTGACGGGATCTCACTTCTCCTCCTTAGCTCCTTCACAGCTCCTCTCCAGCTCCTCTCCAGCTCCTTCTCAACTCCTTCCCTCTTAAAAATTCCCCTGGCAATTACTAAAAGACAAATTTATTTGCACGCATGCAGAAGAGTTGTGCGATGCGGGCTGGCCTTTGATAGTCCTCGGGACAGGATTGGCTTTGGGATCTGGGATCTGAAACCTGGAACCAAGAGAGGCTACTGTTCGACAAGTGTTAAGCATAATGCAGACACACACAGACTGGCCAGCAACCGGGGGCTTTAATTGAAGTGCCTGGCGACTGGCAGCATTGACATTAAGTGTCGATAAATTAAGCATACGCAGTGTAGGCAACGCGCACTCTTCTCTCTTTTTTTATGAATGGAAAGAAGCCAAAACTTGGCAAGGAAAAGGAACTGAAAGAACCAACAAAAGAAGCGAAACTGAGAAATGTGAAAGGTTTGGAGACCGCCCCGGCTGGCGCATAAATTGCCGATAATTTACAGTATATAAAAATCAACACAAAACATTTTATGTTAATGAAAATAAGAGCGAGGCGGCTGGGAGGAGGAGTGAAAGCCGATCGGGAACTGGAACTGGAACGGAGCCAAGTGGCAGATGGAGATGGGAGATGAAGCTGGAAGATGGAGCAAATACAGTAGCCGGCGGGTCAGCAGATAGCCCAGATATCTAGGCAATTAATGGGCTGCTCAGGTTCGGCTAATGAGCCGCATTTATACACGCGGTTCTTGCCAGTCACAATCAGTGTCCGTTTTTGGTTCGCCTTTTTTCTTATTTATTAAGTTTGTTTTGTTTTGTTTTCTTTTATTTTTTATTTTAGTTTTTGCTCTCAATTTTTGGCAGCGAGCAGAAATGATGAACCATGATGATCCATAGCTGCTTCTGAAGACTGCCGCTATCTCTTATCGGTGCAGCCAGGCATTAAAATTGTTGTATAACTTAATTACGGTCAGTCAGAGGGCACCAAACAAATCGTCACTTGTTTGATATTCAAATTCGGGCATTACTTGCCCTCTGCCTTTTGTTTTCTTTGGGTTTTCCCTAGTTTTTCTTCGTCTTATCCGCTTGTTCTTTGTTCTTTTTGTGCTTTTAATGAATGAAAATGTAGGAAAAACGCCTATGGAAATGAGTAAGATAATGGCCTGAAGGGCCAGCGCAGAGCAGCCTGTGTGTGTGTGTGCCACACGCTGTGCCACTGGCTTTTATGGCCTCAAACACACACTCCACACAAAGTGCCCACACTCTCTCTCTACAAAACTCACTCTAGACGATCACAAACTGGCAGCTATTCAAGTTGTTTGCTTAATTAACCAAAAGGAGAAGAGGCCAAGACAGAGCGTGGCGAGGAGACGCATATAAAAATTAATTAGCAGATCCAGAACCAAAATCAAAGGCATGAAGAGCAGGCCAAGGGAGTCACCAGGGGCGACTCTGAAAATTCATTCAAAAACTGGCCAAGAATGCATTATTTTCTTAAAGGAAAACTAGTATATATATCACCATATAGTAAACACAATTTAAATCTAGTTTTTAGAGCAGTAAGAAGTCTACAATTTGATCAAGAAACATTGAATCTATTCATTTGTAAGTAGCATTTAATTTTGTAAGTTTCTGTTTGTTCACTTTTAATTCCCAAAGAAGTGTACAATTTCCCTCATAACCTTTGCTTCTACAAAAGATTCCCTGGTTTCTGTTTAATGCTAAGTTGCTATCCATGTTACAAAAAAAACCCCAAGTGCCATGACAGCTATATTTTCCACTCCCATTGATAGTACTTCCAACCATTTATATAGATTTTTAATTAACGTTTTAGAGCTCATAAATAGAGGTGTATGCAGAAGGCAAAGCAAACGCGCTGCAATCGCTCCCAAAATGGGTTTCTGGCCACTTGAAGTTTCCTATAATAAAATAGAAACAAAAACCAATTCCGTCTTTTTGGGAATAAACGCCGGCTAATCGAGAGAATTAAGTGTAAAATTATGTTAATTATTCAGCGCAGCGCGTTCTCCCCTCTTTTTTTTTTGATTGAGGAAATTGTGTCGGAGGTTTCCCCGCACCAATTTGGCAGCCAAGGCAGTCAACAGGTAACAGCTAACAGGTAACAGAGCTAATCAGTTGCAACGGAAATCCCCCTCCGTCAGGTGGCATATAAGGTAGTGGGTCGCCGACTGCCCACAGTTTTCGTGGTGCTCCCACAGAGCGCGATGCTAATGCCCCATGCTAATGAGGGTGGTGTTTTGGTCAAGAGCTTGACTCTTGGCCAAAAGAAAGCCACAGACCAAACTGGGAAATGAATTTAAATTTTACAAGAGGCGGAGGCAGCAGCAGCAGCAGCATCCTCTCCCTGAAGGCCATAAAAATGTGCGTTAATAACATTGCCGCCAAAGTGAAGTTGGCAATAAAATGGCAGATTCATGTGACGATGAGAGGACGATGTTGATGTTGATGCCGATTCTGATTCGGATTCTCCACCAAGACGAAGCTGCTGCTGGTGATGATGATGACGATGATGATGGCTATGGCGCTGCTACCGACGCGTTTCGGTGGGAAATACGATGATGGCCTATGCCAAAGTACACATATCGATCCCAGGCCGGGACATAAAAATTTACGTCCCATAAATATCCACACAAGGCTGAGGCTGTTGCTGCTGCTGCTGCTGCTGCTGCTGCTGCTGCTGCTGCTGCTGCTGCTGCTGCTGCTGCTGCTGCTGCTGTTGCCTCCGATGTTGCAGATTCGCATTTATGCGTTTAATGATAAAGCTGAATGGCTGGGGAATCGGACATCGACGGCGGGCGGGCGGTTGGAGACGAGAGGCGCCTGCGTAGCGAGCGGCCAGCGGTAGCCACCTTAAGTGCCACATTGCGTTTCTTTCCTCCGCCCAACCATCTCCCCCTCTCTGCGGCTTCAGTGGGAATCGGTTCACCCGGTGGTCCACAAATTGCCCAGCTACTCTGGCGGAGCCCACCGCTGCGAGGAAAGTCGAGGCGCAAGTGGCGCCCCTCCACAAATTGTAGGGAAAATGATTACAAAAGTTGGTCAAGTGACAGCAATTGGGCGGTTGAAAGGCTCTAGCCAAAGAGGGGTTTTTTGAGTGAAACTAATTAAATATTTAAGATAAATGGTACATATATTTAATACTTATTTTGTGGGTTCAATTTCACTCGAAGAGGGTAATTTTAATCAATTAAAACATACATTTAGAGAGTTCAAGCAGAAAAGAAGGAAAGCTTGAGATTAAGTTTTGACTTTTTAAGTGCTAAAAAATGTCTCAGCAGTTTAAAATGAACTCAGAAGTATTATAATTTGACCATTATATATTATTTTTTATTAAATTAAGTTTAAAATAAACTCAAAAATGTATTTTTTTTTTTGACAATTATATATAATTATTTATTAAATCAATTATTGCTGTTAGATTGAATTAAAAGAAATAGAAAAATAGGTTAAACAATTTTGTCATTGACTCTGCAATCAAAAACCAACTCAAAACAATTTTTATTTAAAACAATTTATTTTAAAAATACAATATATATTAATAAACAATTAAGTTTAAAATATTATTAATTATTTTTGAATGAATTATTATTATTGCAATGAACTAAAATAAATACGAAGGTTTAAGCAAGTTCGTAGGGTAAAAAAGTGTGTCAGCTGTTGAAGTTCAACTCAAAACTAATTTGGTTTTATAGCATTTAGTTTAAAAATAATATAAGTTAATAATATTTATTAAATATTTAAAAACAACTAAGTTGTAAATATTATTTATTAGTTTTTTTGTATAAATTATTATTATTTGATTGAATTAAAATAAATAGAAAGGGTTAAGAAAGTTTTTGTATTAAGTTTAAAAGGCTAAAAAAATATGTCACAGCACTCAAAACTAATTAAAATTAATTATAGTTAATATTATAACTATTATTTTGTCCCTATGTCAAACAGATTTATATGAAAACCCTTCAATTTGAACACTAAATATAGCTAGAATAGTGAATATTAAATATTAAATATTGAATTCCCTCTATAAAATCTATTATTTCCCATAGAACCCCCACATTTAACCCCAAAAAGTCACCTCTTCGGGCCCCAATGATTACCACACACACTTGTCCCGGCCACAAGACCAAACCCGTTAGCTCCCAATCCCAGCCAGGGAACGACCTTGTCCAGGGATTCAGTCCGGAGCTCCGTTCGGTTCGTTTGTGCCTAATTAACAAGTTGGCGGCGTCAGGCCGCGCACGCCCATGGTCAGCCGGGGCACCAGACCTCATGCAAAGCAGGAAGAGGAGATACAAGAGGAGGAGGAGGATGAGGAGGAGCATGTTGCCCCCGGTAAGCTTGTTACAGGACGGCGGCTTGGCCGGCGCCTGTGTTGCCGCCGTGGCGTCGCCTCGTTCCTGCCTTTCTTCGTTTCAAGATGAATGTGTGTCGTTGTTTGGACCAGCCACAGTTCCAGCTACAGCTCCAGCTCCAGCTCCTGTTCCCGCTGATGCTTCTGTGGCTGCTCCTCCTGCTCCCCTGCCTAGTCCTTCTCCCGCCGCCCTACCTGCTCCTACTCCCGCTCTGGCCGCCTTGTCAGGCCTTGTATTTTGTATGTAATTGGCTCTCCCAGCTCCCAGCTCAGCTTAAATAGATGGCTGGCCACTGGCGTCACCTGTCGTCCCTCGTAGCTCCCAGCTCCCAGCTCCAGTCCAGCATCGGCAACCAAAAAGCCAAAGACATTTGCAAATCTTTTGTTTCCCATGTCCGATCATTTCTCATATAGAGGCAGGCGGCGGCGGCGACAACGACAACAACGAGGAGGACGACGACGGCGACGACGTCGACGACGACGACAAAGGAATACCGCAGGCGCCAGCCAGCCCAAAAACAAAGAACCCACAGGAAAAAATAAAATAAAAACTAAAGGAGGAGAAGCGCGGAGCAAATAAAATAAAAGAGCCCCAGACAACGATGCAGACGACGACGGCGACGACGACGTTGAGGCCACCAGCGGCCAGTCAAAGTCTTGGCCAGGGGATCCACCAGGGAGGAGAGGGGACAAGGAACCAACCGAAAAGAAAAATAAAAGAAAAAAAGCGCTGAGCACGAGCTTTTGTGAGCGCCACAGGACCAAGCCAGGCGACGACTGGGGCATTGTCTTTGGCGGAGGTGGAGAAGCAGCGACGACATTCAAATCTTAACTTGAAATCAAGGCGACTGTGCTGGGGTCTCGAAGATCCCTGGATCCAGGCTCCATTCTCCATTCTCCAGGCTTCGGACTACCGACTCCCTTTTCTCCTGGCCAAAACAAATTCGAACTGCCAAAATAATAAGCAGAGAGCCCAGGCTTAGGTCCCAGGGAGCTCTGAGGCTGCATTTTTATGGCTCAGAGAGACAAATGCGTGGCTCCTCTTCTGTCTTTTGTCGTTTCTGAAGGTCGCCGCTGCTAACGCCACCGCCAGTCTTCGCCCCCTTCCCTCATCCCTCTTCCCACTTCCCAAAGCAATTCTTCCCTCACAATTCTTGGCTTGGTGGTCGCTGATTCTTCGGCGACTGCCATAAAATTTTTGAAACCAGGCTGGCGGCCTGTGGGACAGATAAGAGATTTTTGCTGAAAACTCGTGCGCCAAAAGGAAGCGACAACCGGTTTTATAAACAAACTACAAATATATACAAATATATATATATATATATATTTATAAATATATATATGTATTGATGGAGGGACTGCATAAAATTTGTTTAGCCGAGCAGAGGACAGAGCCCCAAGGCAGCTCGTTCTGGGGGCATACAACAAATTGGCTTAGGCAGCGTCTTTGACTTTAAGTCCTGCTACTCCTGCTCCTTTCCTGCTCCTCCTCGGTAGCAGCGCCGTTTAGATGGCTATCAGTAAATAGAACACAAATGAAATTCATCGATAGAAATCGAAATCGCATCGGGGGCGGTTGGCCAAATCAAAAGGCAGAAGGCAGCAGGCAGCAGGCAGCCACAACAAAGACCAGTAAGGTCTGGGGTCTCCTGGGCGACCGTGATGTGATGGGGTACACATGTTGCTGGCACGACGAAGACAGCAGCACCAGCGGGAGCAGGAGCACCACTGGCAACAGCAGCTCTTTTGGGCCAAGGGGGCTGACCTTTTGACGACAAAACTACAAGCCAGCCAACACTTAGCCGTTGGTAAAGTCGCTGGAGAAGGAGGATGGTGGTGTGGTGCTGGCAGTGGCGGCAGTGGCGGCAGTGGTGGTGGTGCAAAGGCTGTCTTGGGGTTGGCCTATCAGCGAGCGAGCTGGGCGTCGTGAGCAGCAGCGGGTGGCCGCCAGTGGGAGGCAGCAGCAAAGCCACTGATAGACACACAGATAGATGGAGACCCAAACAGACAGGGAGAGAGTGACAGAGACAGAGACAGAGAGAGAGAGAAAAAGAGAGAGAGAGAGAGAGAGGGGGAGAAGTTGCCACCGAGCAGAGAAATGGTGGCCAAGAAACAAAATCCCCAAGCGGAGTGGAGCCGAGAAATGTGAGAGACCCTATGAAGTTGCTGTACCTAACTTTATAGTTAAAATAACTATACAAACTATATAGTTTAAATATTTTAAATAACTCTATAATAACATTATAATTTTAATAGTTTAAATACCTCTAGGTAAAATATAGTAAATGTTTGAAGAATAACCATATATAAAATACCTCAAAAACATACACTTTCAACTCTTAGATATGTTTGTTCTATTACAGAAGTAGCAAGTCTCTACTGTTAAAAGTTACTTATTTAAAAAGTAACTACATGTTTTAAATTCAAATTTAAAATTAGACAGAATTTGTGTCTTTTTTTAAATATCAAATAAATGTAAGACTTACAAAGGTTTAAACAATGTTTCAAAGAATATTTCAACAAACGTTTCAACAATGTTTTAATAAATGTTTTAAAAATCTTTCAACAATTTGCATTTATTAACATTTATTTATAAGAAGAATTCTTCTTTAAGAAAAGTTATTTCCATATTTAGGAAAACATCGTCCTGAAAGCAAAAGAATTTATCTACTAAACATTCAGAGATAAAATTCCCTGAAAAGACACTTTTTAAGGTAAACATTTGCATGAGTGTAGCCTAGACTCTTGTTCGAAAATTGTATTTAAAATTATTCCCAAACAAAGCTTAGTTTAATTCAAAAGATACATTACAATAAAACAGAACAGAGAAACAAAAGACCTTTTGTTTTGTCCCGAAAACACATAGGCATATATGTTTTCTGTATGCTATATGTTTTCTATTTGCTTGTTATATTCAAATATCATTTAATTAATTGGCTCCGAGATTCAGATATCATTACCAGCGACTCCATTAGGGTATATTCTGGGGGCATTCAAGTAGCAGAGTGAGCATTAGGGCCACGACACGACCTGCGTCAATTAATCAGCCTCAGAGTCAGTCCCAGCCTCAGTCACAGCCAGAACCTCAACCTGGCAGACCCAACAATAGAAAGCCACTTGAAGCCTTTGGCGACACTCCAGCCTGGCACAAAGGCTTAGATACGAAACAGGGGCAAAAACACACACAGATACCAGGCACTGAGAGAAACCAAACTAAGCCTAAGAAGGCCCAAAAAACTAAAGGAAAATGATAGCTTGGAACTATGAAAAAACCGTTCCTAAGTAAACCCTGAAATAACCATCTCAATATCCGCCTTAGTGCCATCCCGTTTCTCCCCGTGCACTGATGAGTGTATAATCTGGCTCTAATGATGCTGAGTAGCTGCTGCTGGTGCTGCCTCGGCTGATGATGACAAAAAGCCAAACAACAAGCCATACAGCAGCCCGGGGGTCTTCTCTCTACCAGAGTCCGTCCGTCCGGTAGGGGCACCCTACTGTCGACAGCTCCGGAGGAGGTTAAGGTTCACTCCGAGAGGCTCCCCATCTACCGGCCCGTCCGCAGCCCATTCTCACATCATTAATTACAAAATTATTGGGTCCCCGAGTGGAGTGTGTGTGGTACCCGAAATACACACAGGTGGATTGGTTTGGATTGGATTGGTTTGCATTGTAGTAGGGCCTGGGATCGGCTTGGATCGATTGGATTTTAGCCGCAGGAACTGTAACAACAAACCGAAACAGAGAGCTAAGCAAAATGTTAATTTTCAAATCTCCGTGGGAACTGGAAATTAGTAGTTGGCACAGATACTCAGATACAGCTACGCAGCTTCAGTGGATGTGGTTTTTGACCTGCGGGCGGCCTACACATATTAGCATTGTTGATTTTGATTCGGATTCTGGGCTTGAGGCTGAGCTCGACAGAAGACAGCCAAGGGTTAAGGGCACACGGCCGAAGATCTCCCAGTAGTTATTGATAAACGAAAATTGAGCAGCACACGGAGAGGTGATACACACAGAGAAATGCACATTAAATGTATTTATATTAATTCCAACTTATGTAAACTAATTTTAACTTTAAAGAGATTTAATGAAGTTGTTTCAGGAATGTTTCAACAAATGTGTCAGCAATGTTTCATGACAAGTTTACACAAATATTTCAACAAATGTCTTAAGAATGTTTCAACAATACTTCAACAATTGTCTCAATGTTTCAGCAAATGTCTCAGCATTACTTCTGTTTAAATTATCATGTTTTTCATACACTTCCCCACCATTTCTCCCTGTGCATATACATCTTATGCATCTCCCTGTCTATCAGGCATAATTGGTCCCTAACTGACTCACTGCCACAGCAAGCAGATGATTGGCTCAGACCGCAGGCCCGACGAGCCCAAAACCCAGTCTCGAATTTGTGGCAATTAAACGATTTCGTTTCGTGTGCTGTCTTCAGCTGTCTGGGCCTGCCTGATGCTGCATGATTAATATGTTTTTGAGTAGTTCTTAGCCAAAGGGCCAGGCCAGGCCACCACCATCAACTGGGCTCAGAGAGCCCGGCTAACAAGCCACGACTTTGGCCAACAAATAACTTCGGGGGTCCAGGAAAGCCAAGTCAGTTAGCCGGTTGACAAATCGTTTGTAAATGGCTGCCAGACAAAAAGTGGAACACACGCACAGAACACAGAACACAGAACGTGGGTCAATACAACATAGTTCCCGGGTCTCCGAACCTCCGTGCCTGGTGGCATGACTTCTGGGGAATCGGAGAGCTATCGGTGACTATAGAAATTATAGTGTTGTGCCGGAGAGTGGGCCTGGGTCAGCAATCAAAGGAGGTTCATCAAATATTTAGTGTATTTTGCAGTTCTGGTTTCATAATATTATCGTTTCGGGTGAGGAAGGTTGTTCCAGGTCCTTGATTATATTTTCTAGTCAAAGTTGAGTTAGTCTTGGGAACTTTTGACTTTATTTATATGATAGTATGTTCTAGAACCTGTTATTATTAATAAAACTTCTGCTTTCTGTGATATCTTATGGTAAAGATATTTGTTTAGAGTTTCATTAAAGACATATTTTGAATTTCTAGCGATCTTAATTTCCCTTTCAAAATCGCTAAAAATTAACGTATTACAAAAGAGAACTCCAAACTCCTCTACAAATCGAATCAAATCAGACAGCCAACACTCGTCTGAACCCGGCTAATCCCCCAGACCAGTCAACACCTGCCACTCATTGGGAGTTATACCATTTTACCCATTTATCCGGTATTAGCCACTTGAGGAGGAGCGGTCTCCCGCACTCCGTCTCTCGGAAAACCCCCCAAATCGCATTTGCTTGCAAATGGCAAGCCCATTAACTCAATTCGCAGCTTTAAGAAATCCAATTAAATGCAAATAGCGAGGGGTGTCGGAATAAAAAATAATAATGCAAAAAACAGGAGTCCTGTGACAATAATGAGCTGACAGGGAATGGAGCTCTGGCTCCCGGCTGCTGGCTACAGAAAACCCATTGAATCTCTGCATAATAATGCCTAAATATGGGGAGTTCGTTGAGTGAGTGAAGAGTGCGAAACACTCCAAAGACATTAGCCCACTTGAACCGGAGGGCAGAATGCGAGGATGTGGCATGCCACTCAGCTAGCGGAAATGTTTTTCATTTTTTTTCCTTTTCTCTTTTTTACCCCTAATGAGCGCCAAAAACGAATAAAAAAAAAAGTATAATCAGGAAGGCCTCCCACAAACGAGTAGAAAGAGGCAGATATAGATGGTGGTTTTCCAGCGGAAGGAAAGAGAACGGAGACAAAGAATTGTTTGGCAGGACTGCCAACTGCTTTTGGGTGTTTGTCAAGTGTTTCCAGCTCCACTGCATTCACAGTGTGCCCATCACCATCCCCACCCTAGGTACCAAAGGTACTCCCTTTTGTCACTCATCAACCTCTTCCTGGGGGCTGTCTTAGGGAGAGAGCAGTTGCCAATTTGCATGCCGGGCAGCAAGTAAAAGGGCAGAATAAATTAAGACAATTAAAACACACAAATTTTAAATAAACAAAGAATTTAAAGCCAAATTAAAATACAAAAAATTAAATCGTCAAAATGGTAAAAAATTAGCCAAAAATTTGAAATCGAGTTTTAAATGCAGAACAGTTATCCATTAAAAACTAAGAAGAAAAAACCAAACCGCACTGAAATCCGTTGAGTTTAAGCCAAGTTATGATAAGAAAACCATTTAAGGTATTAGGTGAATAAATGCATTAATTAGTAAATGTTATATATAAAAATATATACATATATTAAAATAAACATATAAGCCCACTGACGAACACGGACGGACAAAAGGACAACCGGACATGCCCATCTGATCGAAAACAGGAGTACTGAGCCCCTGGCAAACTCATAAAGCTCTCTGCTACGTTAGGGTATCCTGAAGAAGGAGGTGCAGACTGAGGACTGGAGAAATGCAGTCAAGAGAAGGCGAGGAAGAAGAGGCATCAGCAGCCATGGCCGCTTGACAAAAGACACTTGAACCAACAACAACAACTACAAAAACAAAGGCATAAATAAAGATGACGAAGCTGGCCAGAAAGAGAAGGGTAACGAAAGCGAAAGCCAAGACAAAGCCCAAGAAGTGCCGAATGCCAAATGCCGAGTGCCCTGCCCGAGTGTGTAGAGAGTTCGGCACTCTTGCGAAAGGCGTGAGTGAGAGACATAGAGAGGGAGAGAAAGAGAGAGAGCGAGCAGTGCAGTGCAATGGCTGGGCCACAATGGCGGAAATGTGAGTGAATGAGAGCGACAGAGAGAGGCCGATCGAGGTGGGTGATGGGGGGGAGGTGTGTGCCCCGGCCCAGGAGCAACAGAGACGGCAAGAGTGCGACTATAATTAGCACGGGCACAGAGTGCAAAAAAAAAATAAATAAAACAAAACAAAAACACACGCGGAACGCACTCGCAGCGCCCAGGTAATTAAACCAGGTAACTGCCGCCGCCGCACCCCGCACAGCCCCTGCAATTTGTCATCGCCTTGAGTGCATTTTAATCGCCATTCCCTCTCTCTCCCTCTCCCTGAAATCAGAATAGTATAATATATATATGTATATATATATTTATATATATATAAATAATAAATAGTTATGGAGTGGCCCAAGGGTTAATTGCTAACCCACTTCGTCGATCGTCGTGGTCGCCCGGTTTAATTACCCCGCATCTCGGGCACCTCACCTGGTACACTGGGTGCCAGTGGGTCAGTCTGGAATTGCTGTTGACTCGCACAAATTGCTTTATAATCGTCATCAATAAATGAAGCCGGTCATTAGGCCGCTCTCGCTCTTGGCCGGGCTAACAAAACGGAGCCGAAGCCCGAGCCCGACAGCTCCCTCTATATATATCATCCGTCCAAGCGCCACCCCGATAACAACGAAATTGCTTGGCAAATAGAATTATTCAAAGGGAGTTTACCAAAATATATGTGCATATAACCCAAGAAAGTTATCAGTTATCAGGTATCCGTCATAGGGCTAATGGAGGGTGAAAACAGTTAAATGGGGTGTTGGCCACCAATGGGAATATGCATCAGACGGAGGTTAGCCCTAAATTAGATCCTGTTTACAGACCTCTAACTGGTCCTTATCTATTATTATTATTATCTATTGATATATTTTAAGTCCTGGCTTTGATTACTTATACTTCTTTTAGAGGGAATTTCTCTGCCTATTCTCTACTGCACACTCACTCCTATAAAGGGAATATATACGCTTTTCTCTTTTAGGTTTTAAGGTCCTGTTTCTCTGTCGCACACTTATCCTATAAACAAAAGAAATTGTCTGGTTTATTCCAGGTTCTAACTATAATTTTAAGACCCAGTTTTCCACGCCACATTCTTGACTTTAATAGTTTGCTTGAACAACTTTACAAGTCAGGTAAGTCGGGGTCTTGAATAACCATGTAAAATACCTGCATTTAAAGCCTCGTAACCATATAGTGAGATATGTACAATATATTCCTTTAATAAATTGTGGAAAGGTAACAAGGAGATCTTTCACGAATACCAGTTCCCAAGCACATTGAAAATATATTAATTATTCAACCTTGAATCACTTTTCGATGGCAATTTCAAGGAGCTCGTTGTGGTGGATGGATGGATAGCTCGATGGATGCCTTTATTTTTAGCTGTGATCGCATCGCTTGGTGATCAGACAGTCCCGAGAGGATGGCGACGGCGTGTGACTCAGGCACCCCGGCGCCCGTCGGGAATTACCAAATCACCAAAATGTACTATATGGGCACCTCCTCCGCCTCCTGATCGACGATCGACCCGTTCGATTTCATTGGAAGCCCATGGCCGCGACTACGTGTCACAAATTATTAATAATCTATAATAAAAAGTATAATTTCATTTAATAATGAGACGCGTGTAGAAATGTTTTTAAGGATCTCCTCCTCCGCAGCTCGAATTTTTCATTTAATAAATCATCGAAAAATGAAGTTGCCGTCGCAGACGCATACTAATTTCTTTCTCCTTTGCCTTTAGAGTATTTATTTTTGTTGTAACTTTTTTGTTCCTATTTTTTTTTTTTGTTTTTGTTATTGTTTTTTTGTGGTTGACCACGTTGCGCCCATTTTGTGGCGCCAGCCAAAGAAGGAGAGGCGGGGGCCAGCGGCGTTGCATGTGCCTCCTCCAACTCGTTTTTCTGTTTTTTTTTTTTTTATTTTTCGTTGGCAGTTAAATTTTTGTTGGTTTTCCAACGTGACGCCTGTCAGCTGGTGGGTGAGCGCGGGCGACGGGCGAGGGAGGGAGCGTTATGGCCGAGACAATTAAATGCCTAATTTTCACCCCTGCCCCATGGCGTTTGTTTTTCCAAATAATTCATTAATATTTTTCTGTTTCTCTTTCTGGTTTTCCTCTCTTTTTTTGGTAATTATGACGGGCGGCGCTTGGCTACCTGAGTTGCATGTGCAATGCATTTTTTTGTTGGTGCCAATTTCATGCGCTTTTCTCGTTAAGAGCGATAATTTATCAACAAGCTGGGTGGAAAATGTGGCTATGAGCAGTGGCAAAAGAAGGGTACAGTGGGGTAGAGTGGGAAAAAAGTGGCGGAAAAGCCTTTGCTGATAGCCAGATAAAAGTACAAATGTGATTTTAATGAAGAAAACATTTAAATCAAGACGAAAAACATTTTTAAGAGATGCCAAACTGCCAAAGTTATGTAAAAGACTAATAATATTAATAATTTTTAATTTAAAGAACTATTTATATATTTTTCAAACCTAAATATTCTTAGTTCTTATTTTCCAACCTGTTTACTACTTTTACTCACCTAATTGAATTCCCTTTTTCAAATGCCTCACTTATTAATATCCATTCATTTTCATTTTCAACTCCAGCTTCATTTTCATTTCCATTTTCTTGGAGCAGGAAAACTGCGCCACAAGACACAAAAAAATATACAAAAAGCAAACAAAACGAGGCCATTATCTCCCCACTGTGCCGCTGCTGGCACGCCCACTGTGCACCGCCCCGGAGTCCAGGCCATAGAGATGCCTTACATATAGAGTCATTCATCTGGCCAGGTAGATATTACCCGATACTTGGATACAGATACAGATGCACGGGGTCCGAGGTGCAGCGATAACAATAATTGCCCAACATTTTCTTGTTATTATTTCGAGTCCGGCGGTGGTTATTGATGAGTGACCCGGCTGGAAAATTATCGAGTGGAATATATGTATGTATGTACATATATAAATGGTGAAAAATAATATTAGTGGCAGTGGAGAATTTGTGCTCTGGCGCTTCGCTCCATTTGCCAACGGCAGCGCGTCGATTGATTCAATTAATTATCCCACTAATAGTTCTTTTTTCCCCTCTGCTTTTCTTTTTTGTGTTCTTTCCTTTGTTTTTACTATTATTTATTTACTTATTTATAACACACGGAGAACTACAAAATGCTTGGGAATTACATCAGACCAAAGTGAAAACTAACTCAATTTTTCCCTAATAAATACTACCCAGACTTAACTCTCACAAACACAATTTGTTTTCATATTTTCCCTACTTCCCGTATTTATGCAAATAGCATAAATATATTCATTCCGCATTATTATCATTTCGAAAATTGTTTTCCCAGTGATTGACGCTTTGACAGAGACAACTTAGTTGTCAACACGCAAGAATCATGTCCACAGCAGAACCCTAACTACATACATTAATATATATGTTTATATATATATATCCAGGTACAGCAACTATCAATCTATGGGACAAAGCCCCCCCCCTCAACGAACCCCCCCTTAATGAGAGACAACACAGAATTTGCGTGCGACATCTAAGTTGTTCTCGTTGTTGTTCCCGCTGCCGGCCATGTATTAGAAGTTGTTAAAGTTGTTGCCATAATTGTTGTCATACTGACTGCCTGACTGCCTGACTGCCTGCCTGACTACTATATGGTTAATCGAATCAGATGGGCAAGTGAGTGCCATAAAAAGCTACTGGAAAGTTCTCCTACTTTCACCTGTTTGAGAACCTGAAAAAAGAGCGACACCGAGATGAACACACATCTTCCAGAGGCTCAGATAAGCGTTGGCAAACACCGAAAGAAAAGAATGAATGGTTCTTGGGCAAACATTTCGGCTAAGTAAAGATCAACAACTTTTGGGTAACTCCAAATATGCGAGTGGCGCCAGCGGGAGATATAACCAAAGGGATATGCAGCCTGAGGAGAACCTTTGAGAGAGCCCAGATTATCAAAGATCAAAGCAGCGTTAAAGTTACACCAAGTTAAGGTAAAAAGTGTACAGAAAAATATGAATTAAACTGAACAACGACACTAAAACTCTCTCCAACTATTTCAGCCACTAAAAAGTCGAGATAAAAACCAGATATCTGGTGACCTACGAGATTAGGGAGATTAGTTTGAGGCGCCAGCGGAGGCAGCTTCCGTTTCTGCCACTCGAGTGTTGCAAGCTGTCTGAACGAGGCAAAGCCGGAGCTCTTTTTTATGTATTTATTATTTTTTTTTTTATGAAGCTGCAGCAGGTGAATCCGAGTCTCAGACAAGTCAAACAAGCGGCAGAACGGGCAAATATCTTAAATTCAAATGGAAACAAAGGCAAACAGATGGGAGATGCGAGACCTGAGATGAAAGACAGACAGTCTGAGTTGGGTACAAACATTTGAATACCAATAGAGATTTACACAATGTGGTAGCATGTTTGAGGTGTTTGACTGTCACCTCAGACTTAGGCACTCCGCGGATATCACCGGCTGATAGGAGATCTCATTCCAAGTCATCTGAGATGGCGCTTGTTCAGGCAGAGAGAAAAAAGCAAAAGGCCAAACAAAAAGATGATGGAAAATTGTGGTTCAAAGTGGAGAGAGTGCACTCAAAGAACGCTCTAGTATAGTTACTGATATAAAGTATATTTTTATTTATATATAAGTTATAATTATTAAATATATTTCAGAAGAAAAGCAGCGGATTATTGTTTTAGTTTCTGGATAAAAAAAAGGAACTTACTGGTTAAAATAATAAATAAATCACTTTATTTAAGTCATAATTATTAAGTATTTTAAGAGTTTTAATTGTTGTTTTAGTTTCCAGCAACTTATTTTAAGAATAAGTACTTGAGAATTTTAAGCAAACTTCCAGTAAACTAAAACCATATACAAATGTGTAATTCACTTATTTTCTAGGAACAAAATCTACAAATAACCTTTAAAATTGAACCAAAAAACACTTCTATCTAGCATTTTTCCTACAAAAATATTTATGAAATATTCAAGAACATTTCCTATGCTTTTTTCCCAAGTGTAATAGGCACACTTTGGGTACGCAGTGCGTTTGTGACTATAGATAGTCGCGTTTAGAAATCTATTTGCCTGACAAATATTGCACTTCCGTCCCCTTTTCGCCCATCGCCCGTCGCCTTTCGGCCCGATGGAAATCCAAGTCAAGCTTGTCTATTTGCTTTGGCCTAATGGAAAACCCACGCGCCCCGCATTTCCTGTGATCTCCTTTTTGGCAACAATAAAGCCAAACAATGGGGTTTGTCCTCCCTGCCAGCTGGCGCTGCTCACTTGGATTTGTTAAGCGATTGTGGGATGAAAATGTTGTGTATATATACATATATTTAATCGCTGGATTTTGCTCCTCCCTCCACTCCCCCTCTGGGCACTTGCCGGGGGACACAGGATGGATACCACTGAGCCCAGCATGTGTGCATTGTCCTGGCATCATAAACTCACTCGTCTTCAGCTGTCGTCGAGCGCCCTTAATTTCTAAGCATTTGTTTAGACATGCACCACAGCGAGAGCCCAGAAGATACAAAGATACAAAGATACAAAAGAAACTAGAGAGGGGAGCCCTCAAGATTGCGGTGACTGCACCACGGGAGACGCCCCACCGAACTGTGTATGTGTGCCATCAAATCCCCTAAAGAAACCACCGAATAACCGAATAAAATATAGAAAGCCGAGGGAAAAGACTTTGAAAAAGTGGGCGTGGGTCTGGTTAATTATGTTGTTAGACAGCGATCGCATCTCGTGGAAGATGCGCCTTTTCCAGGGACCCTCTGCCAGCCTAAGGATATTAGGACAGGATCATCTCGTTGCTGTGGCTTGCCTAATCCTGCCATTCAAACAAAAAACAGAATAGGGAAAAGAAAGAAGGAAGAAAAGAAAGACAGGGCTCCGATCCCATCAGCCACCAAATCGAAACCTTTGGAAGGCCAGAAATCCAGGGGCGAGCACCAACTAATCATCAAGGGGATTAACTGCCATTGAGAGGGGTCCCTGGCCTCTCTATAGATATTTTCCTGACTTCTCCGTTTTGTCTCCCTATCCAGGTTAATGAGGGATAAGGCGGAAAAAGGGTCAGGGGGCAGGGGAAATATCGGGGTAAATGTATTCCAAATAATTGCGGGGAAAAATTGGAAATTAATTTAATATACAATTATTAAATCTAAATGTTTTCATTAAGTGAAATAAACTAAGTCAAAAACTTACGGGAAGCACTGAATTCTCTTATTTTTAAGCAACACAATTTCGTGAAAACTTAAATTTATTTTCTGTTAATGTTTTTAAACATTTTTCTAGTGAAATAAACTAAATAAAAAACTTGGAACTTCGCTTATTCTTAAGCCACATAATCTCGCCAGACTTTATGCTGTCCTTTGGCTTAAAATAAAACACAAAGTTGTAATATTCTTTCAATAAACTAGGTAAAAACATGTAGTAATCGACTTTTCCCCAATTCTTTAACTACACAAATCTCGACAGACTTTATTCCCTTTTTCTGGCCTCAAACATAACACAAAGTGTTAATTTTTCACACAATATTTGTGAATCAAACTCGAACTGCACTCTCAATAAATCAAAACGATAAAAGCCTGGCGAAAAAAACCTCTTGAAACCTTCTCTGGCAAAACCTCTTTGGACCTTGAAGAGTGCTGACTTTAAGGTCCTTCAGTGGCAAAGGCAGCCAGCAATCCAAAACTGAACAAAATGAAATAAAAGTGAAACTTTCCCCTGGAAACAAAAAAAAAAACCCTTCAAAAGGTACATTACCCTGTCCGCGAGACTTCATTTGAATATTAAAAAATTCCAAAACACAAAATGGAATTTTTATTTGCGATATTTTGTCGCACCTCAGCGACAACGTACTTGCCACCTCGTTGTCGTTGTACATTCAGCATTCTTTTTTTTAGGTATTCGTGGTAGAAGCAAGGGAAATGCCACCCCAAAAAAGCACAGAAACCGACAGCAGTTTAGTTGAGGATGTCGAAGGATCTGGGTTTTAATTTAACATAAAAGCGCGTTCGCCATTAGGCGCTCGCCCTCGGAAAATGAGGAGAAAATACATATAAATATATATGGTATATATATGAAATGAGGGAGTTTACTACAGACAGAGTGGAAAGCGGTGGAAATTTATGAGGCATGCTCAGGTTTTTATTAGATTTTAACTAGGCCTGGCGCCAGGACTCATGCCGCTCGACTTTTGGGCTGGGCCGCCGCTTGGCAGGAGTCAAACGTGCCAAAAACATTAAATATGTTAATTAGTTTCAACGCCCCTGACCGCAAATGGAGACCCAAGGAGCCCAGAGAGTGAGCTAAATGTTCCAAAATTTGTGACAAAACACCCGAAAAACCAAAGGAAAAAAACAACTACTGGCTGCGGCTTTAAGTGCCGCTGGTCACGTTAGCCTCTGGCCGGATCTGGAGAGTAATATGCTAATGTTTTGGTCAAAAACTGGCCACCTTAACCCCCCTGAAGGGAACCCAGGGCCCGGCTTAACCCTTGCAAAAGATGGGCTAGGCCAGAGTGTGATTTGGTTTTGAATATGAGTGGGCCTCTGGCTTTATCTACACGATTCTTGTTCGCATTTGAGGGCAACACTTGGCCAAGATTAGATAGCAGGAACAGCAGGAATAGGACACATGGCCTCTCAGTGGAGTTAATTAATTATAAAGGTTTTTGGCTTAAACTTATCATCATTCATCTAGTTTGAAGTCGTACTTCCCAAATCAATTTGATTCCTACAAATTGCCTTTATTTATTTATGAAAAGGTAATAAAAA